>QANY01006411.1:0-10134 GCA_003255025.1 Datisca glomerata | reverse complement strand
AGAAAGAGAGAGAGAGGAGGGAGATATATATATATAGAGAGAGAGAGAGAGAGAGAATGAGAGAGACATAGAGAGAGAGAGAGAATGAGAGAGAGACATAGAGAGAGAGAGAGAATGAGAGATAGAGAGAGAGAGTGCGGGATGGAGATAAAATGAGAGAGAGATAGAGAGAGGGAGAGAGGGAGAGAGAGGGAGGGATAGAGAGAGAGAGAATGAGAGAGAGATGGAGATATAGAGAGATAGAGAGAGGGAGATATAGAGAGATAGAGAGAGGGAGATATAGAGAGAGAATGTTTGAGAGAGAGATTGATTGATTGATAGAGAGTGAGCAAGGATGAGAGAGAGAGTGAGAGAGTGACAGTGAGTGAGTGAGTGGGAGAGAGAGAGCGAGATATATAGAGACTGGGACGGAGAGAGAGAGAGGGGGAGAGAGAGGAAAATAAAGAGATAGAGTGAGTGGGAGAGAGGAAGAAAGGGAGAGGGAAATAGAGAGAAGGAGTGAGAGAGAAAGAGAAAGAGATAGAGACTAAGAGAGAGATAGAGAGAATGAGAGAAAGAGAGAGAGGGAGGGATATATATATATAGAGAGAGAGAGAGAGAGAATTAGAGAGAGAGAATGAGTGGGAGAGATATTGAGAGAGAGAGAGTGAGACAGATAATGAGGGGGACATGTATATATACAGAGAGAAAGGGTGAAAGAGAGAGATCGAGATATATAGAGACAAAGATAGAGTGAGTGACAAAGAGATAGAGGGAGAGAAAGAGAAAATGAGAAAGAGAAAGGGAGAGAGAGTGACAGAGAGAGAGGCAAAGATAGAGAGAGAGGGATGGAGAGAGAGAAGGAGAGAGAGAGGGAGAGAAAGTGAGAGATAGAGAGAGAGAATGAGAGAGAGATGGGGATATACAGAGATAGTGAGAGAGGGAGATATAGAGAGACAGAGAGAGAGAATGTTTGAGAGAGAGATTGGTTGATTGAGAGAGAGTGATTAAGAGAGAGCAAGGATGAGAGAGAGAGTGAGAGAGTGACAGTGAGTGAGTGGGGGAGAGAGAGAAAGATATAGAGAGAGTGAATGAGAGAGAGAGATAGAGAGAGTGACTGAGAGAGAGAAAGGGGAAGAGAGTGGGATATATATATATAGTGAGAGAGAGAGAGAGAAAGGGAGACAATAAATGAGTGAGAGGGAAGAGGAGAAAGTGAGTGGGAGAAAGGGAGGGAAATATAGAGAGACTGAGATAGAGAGAGGGAGAGAGAGAATTAGAGATAGAGGGACGAAGAGAGAGGGAGAGGGATAGAGACATAATAAGAGAGAGAGGGAGAGAGGGAGATATAGAGAGACATAATAAGAGAGAGAGAGAGGGAGATAGAGAGAGACAGAGAGAGAGTAATCCCTAAGAGAGAGAGAGTGAGAGAGAGAGAGCGAGTGAGAGAGAGAGAGAATGAGAGAGAGAGAGTAAGAGAGAGGGAGATATAGGGAGACAGAGACAGAGAGAGGGGGAGGGACAGAGAGAGTGTGAGAGAGAGAATGAGACATTAAAAGAGAGGGAGATATAAAGAGATTAAGAGAGAGAGAGAATAGGAGATAGAGGGTGAGAGAGTGAGTGAGAGAGTGTGTGAGAGAGAGGGTGGGAGAGAATGAGAGAGAGTGACGGAGAGAGAGAGTGAGAGAGTGAGAGAGAAAGAGGGAGATATAGAGTGGGAGAGAGAGTGAGGTAGAGAGAGAACAAGTGAGCGTGAGAGAGAGAGGGAGATATAGAGAGATAGAGAAGGGGGGATATAGAGAGATAGAGAGAGAGGGAGAATGATTTAGAGAGATTGATTGTGAGAGAGTGGGAGAATAAGAGAGAGAGTGAGTGAGTGAGTGTGAGGGAGAGAGAGAAAATGAGAGATGGAGAGAGATATAGATAGAGAGAGGAGGAGTGAGGGGGAGAGAGGGAGAGAGATATTAAGAGGGAGAGAGAGAGGGAAACAAAGAGAGAGTGAGAGGGAGAGAGGAAGAAAGAGAGAGGGACATAGTGAAAGAGTGAGAGAGAAATAGAAAGAGATAGAGACTGAGAGAGAGACAGAGAGAATGAGAGAGAGACATAGAGAGTGAGAGAGAGAATGAGAGAGAGACATAGAGAGTGAGAGAGAGAATGAGAGATAGAGAGAGAGTGTGCGGGATGGAGATAGAATGAAAGAGAGATAGAGAGAGGGAGAGAGAGGGAGGGATAGAGAGAGAGAGAATGAGAGAGAGGTGGAGATATAGAGAGATAGAGAGAGGGAGATATAGAGAGAGAATGTTTGAGAGAGAGATTGATTGAGAGAGAGTGAGCAAGGATGAGAGAGAGAGTGAGAGAGTGACAGTGAGTGAGTGAGTGGGAGAGAGAGAGCGAGATATATAGAGACTAGGACGGAGAGAGAGAGAGGGGGAGAGAGAGGGAAATAAAGAGATAGAGTGAGTGGGAGAGAGGAAGAAAGAGAGAGGGAAATAGAGAGAAGGAGTGAGAGAGAAAGAGAAAGAGATAGAGACTAAGAGAGAGATAGAGAGAATGAGAGAAAGAGAGAGAGGGGGGATATATTAATAAAGAGAGAGAGATAGAATTAGAGAGAGAATGAGTGGGAGAGATATTGAGAGAGAGAGAGAGAGTGAGAGAGATAATGAGGGGGACATGTATATATACAGAGAGAAAGGGTGAAAGAGAGAGATCGAGATATAGAGAGACAAAGATAGAGTGAGTGACAAAGAGATAGAGGGAGAGAAAGAGAAAATGAGAAAGAGAGAGGGAGAGAGAGTGACAGAGAGAGGCAAAGATAGAGAGAGGGATGGAGAGAGAGAAGGAGAGAGAGAGAGGGAGAGAAAGTGAGAGATAGAGAGAGAGAATGAGAGAGAGATGGGGATATACAGAGATAGTGAGAGAGGGAGATATAGAGAGACTGGGATGGAGAGAGAGAGGGGGGGAGAGAAAGAGAGAGATAGAGACTGAGAGAGAGACAGAGTAAATGAGAGAAAGAGAGAGGGGGGAGATATATATATAGAGAGAGAGAGAATGAGAGAGAGTGAGTGAGTGAGAGAGAGAATGAGAGGTAGGAGGGTGAGATTGAGAGAGAGATTGAGAGTGAGAGAGAGATTGAGAGAGAGAGTGTGAGACAGAGAATGAGGGATATATATATATATATATAAAGAGTGTGAAAGAGAGAGATCAAGATATAGAGAGACAAAGATAGAGAGAGTGAGGAAGAGAGAGGGAGAGAAAGAGAAAATGAGAAAGAGAGAGGGGGAGAGAGTGTGAGAGAGAGACAAACTTAGAGAGAGAGAATGATTGAGAGAGAGTGATTGAGAGAGTGAGTGAGTGAGTGAGGGAGAGAGGGAGAGGGTGAGAGAGAAAGGGAGAGAGAGGGAGAGAGTGAGAGAGAGAGAGAGAGAGAGAGAGACGGATTGGGAGGGAGAGAGGGGGGAGATATAAAGAGAGAAAGAAAGAAAGAGAGATATAGTGAGAGAGAGGGAGGGAGAGAGTGTGTGTGTGAGAGAGAATGAGAGAGAGAGTGAGAGAGATTGAGAGAGAGAGTGAGAGACAGAGACAGAGACAGAGGGAGACAGAGAGACACAGTTAGAGAGAGAATGAGAGAGAGAGAGGGAGAGAGTGATGGAGATATAAAGAGATGAATATAGAGAGAGAAAGAGAGAGAATGAGAGAGAGAGGGAGAAGGAGTGGGAGAGAAAGAAAGAGAGAGAGTGAGAGAGAGAAGGAGGGAGATATATACATATATATAGAGAGAGTGAAAGAGAGAGATGGAGATATAGAGNATATATATATATATATATATATATATGTGTGTGTGTAGAAAGAGTGTGAAAGAGAGAGATCGAGATATAGAGAGACAAAGATAGAGAGAGTGAGAAAGAGAGAGGGAGAGAAAGAGAAAATGAGAAAGAGAGAGATAGAGAGAGAAAGACACAATGGTTAAGAGGGAGAGTGAGTTGCAGAGAGAGGAAGAATGAGAGAGAGTGAATGACAGAGAGAGAGAAGGCGAGAGGGAGTGAGACGAAGAGAGAGGGAGATATAGAGAGACTGAGCTAGAGAGAGGCAGAGAGAGCATGAGAAAGAGAGGGAAGGAGAGAGAGGGAGAGGGAGAGAGAGAATGAGAGAGAGAGAATGGGAGAGAGTTATACAGAGAGAGAGGGAGATATAGAGAGACAGAGAGAGAGTGTGAGAGAGAGCGAGTGTGAGAGAGAGATAAATAGATAAAGACTGAGAGAGCGAATGAGAGAGAGAGAGAGAAAGGGAGATATAGAGAGAGTGAATGAGAGAGAGAGATAGAGAGAGTGACTGAGAGAGAGAGAAAGGGAGAGAGTTGGATATATATATATATATATATAGAGAAAGAGAGAGAGAAAGGGAGACATTAAATGAGTGAGAGGGAAGAAGAGAAAGAGAGTGAGAGAAAGGGAGGGAAATATAGAGAGACTGAGACAGAGAGAGGGACGGAGAGAAAGGGAGAGGGAGAGAGACATAATCAGAGAGAGAGAGACAGAGAGAGAGGGAGATATAGAGAGAGTGAATGAGAGAGAGAGATAGAGAGAGTGACTGAGAGAGAGAAAGGGAGAGAGAGTGGGATATATATAGTGAGAGAGAGAGAGAAAGGGAGACAATAAATGAGTGAGAGGGAAGAAGAGAAAGAGAGTGAGAGAAAGGGAGGGAGATATAGAGAGACTGAGCCAGAGAGAGGGAGAGAGAGAATTAGATATGGAGGGACGGAGAGAGAGGGAGAGAGACATAATAAGAGAGAGAGAGGGAGATATAGAGAGACAGAGAGAGTGAGAGTAATCCCTGAGAGAGAGAGAGAGTGAGAGAGAGCGAGTGAGAGAGAGAGAGAATGAATGAGAGAGAGAGTAAGAGAGAGGGAGATAAAGGGAGACAGAGACAGAGAAAGAGGGGGGAGGGACAGACAGAGTGTGAGAGAGAGAATGAGACAGAAAGAGAGAGAGGGAGATATAAAGAGATTAAGAGAGAGAGAGAATAGGAGATAGAGGGTGAGAGAGTGAGTGAGAGAGAGTGTGAGAGAGAGAGGGTGGGAGAGAATGAGAGAGAGTGATGGAGAGAGAGAGAGTGAGAGAGTGAGAGAGAAAGAGGGAGATATAGAGTGGGAGAGAGAGTGAGGTAGAGAGAGAGAGTGAGAGAGAGAGAGAACAAGTGAGCGTGAGAGAGAGAGAGAGGGAGATATAGAGAGATAGAGAAGGGGGGATATAGAGAGATAGAGAGAGAGGGAGAATGATTTAAAGAGAGTGATTGTGAGAGAGTGGGAGAATATGAGAGAGAGAGAGAGAGTGAGTGGGTGTGAGGGAGAGAGAGAAAATGAGAGAGGGAGAGAGATATAGACAGAGAGAGAAGGACTGAGAGGGAGAGAGGGAGAGAGATATAAAGAGATAAAGAAAGAAAGATAGTGAGAGAGAGAGAGTGAGAAAATGAGAGAGAGAGACACACAAAGAGAGTGAGAGAGAAAGAGAGAGAGTGAGAGAGAGAAAGGGAGATATATAGAGAGAGAGAGGGAGAGAGAGAAAGGGAGAGAGTGAGTGGGAGAGTGAGAGAGGAAGGGAGATCTATATATATAGAGAGGGAGAGAGAGAAAGGGAGAGAGTGAGTGGGAGAGAGAGAGGGAGGGAGATATATATATATAGAGAGAGAGAGAGACAGAAAGATAGTGAATGAGAGAGAGAGAATGTGAAAGGGAGTGAGAGAAAGACAGAGGGAGATATAGAGAGACTGAGGTAGAGAGAGAATGAGAGAGAAGGGGAGGGAGAGGGAGGGAGAGGGAGAGAGATAATGAAAGAGAGAGAGAGAGAAATGGGAGAGAGAGTGAGAGAGTGAAAGTGTGAGTGAGTGAGAGAGAGAGAGGGAGAGTGAGAAAAGGGAGAGAGGGAGAGAAATAATGGAAAGAGAGTGGGAGAGTGAGTAAGATAGAGAGAGAAGGGGGGAGAGAGCGAGATAAAAAGTGAGTGAAAGTGAGAGAGAGAGTGAGTGAGTGAGAGAGAGAATAAGAGAGGATGAGAGAGTGTGTGTGGGAAAGAGAGAAAGTGAGAGAAAGAGTTAGAGAGGGGGAGAGAGAATGTGAGTAAGACAACGATAGAGAGAGAGATGGAGATGTAGAGAGACAAAGATAGAGAGAGAGAGGGAGAGAGATATAGAGAATGAGAGAGATAAAGAAAGGGAGAGAGTGTGTGAGAGGGAGATAGAGAGAATGATTGAGAGAGAGTGATTGAGAGAGTGAGAGAGAGTGAGAGAGAGGGAGAGAGAGAGGTATAGAAAGAAAGAGGGATAGAGTGAGAGAGAGACAGAGTGAGAGGGAGAGAAGGAGGGAGATATAATGAGAGTAAGAAAGAAAGAGAGAGATAGTGACAGAAATAATGAGAGAGAGGGAGGGAGAGAGTGGGAGAGAAAGAGAGAGAATGAGAGAGAGTGAGAGAGAGATAGAGAGTGACATAGAGAGTGAGTGAGTGAGAGAGAGCGAGAATGAGAGAGTGTGTGAGAGAGGGATAGGGAGGGAGATAGAGGGAGGGAGTGATAGAGAGATAGAGAGTGAGAGAGAATGAGAGAGAGGAGGGAGAGACTGAGTGAGAGAGAGAGAATGACAGAAAGAGAGAGAGAAATAGAGATATTGAGAGAGAGGGGGATATATAGAGAGGCAGAGAGAGAGATAGAGAGATGGCGAGAGAGAATGAGAGAGAGAGGGAGAGAGATAGAGTGGGAGAGAGATTGAGCGCGTGAGAGGGGGAGGGTGGAAGGAGGGAGATATATCTACATACATATATATGGAGAGAGAGAGGGAGAGAGAGAGAGAAGGTTAAAGAGAGAGATCGAGATATAGAGAGACAAAGATAGAGAGAGATATGGAGAGAGAATGAGAGAATGAGAGAGAGACAGAGAGAGATTGATTGAGAGAGAGTGTGATTGAGAGAGAGAGTGTGTGTGAGAGATAGCGAGAGAGAGAGGGAGAGAGAGAGTCAGAGAGAGACAGAGAGAGACAGAGGGGGAGTATAAAGAGTAAAAAGAGAGAGAAAGAGAGTTAGAGAGAGAGAATTAGAGAGGGAGGGAGGGAGAGAGTGAGAGAGGGAGAGAATTAGAGAAAGAGAGAGAGTGAGACAGAAGAGAGTGGGGAGATATAGAGAGACAAAGAGATAGAGAGAGTTAGAGAAAGTGAGAATGAAAGAGAGTGAGAGGGAGAGAGAACGATGGAGAGACAAAGATAGAGAAAGTGAAAGAGTGGCAGAGAGAGAATGTGATACAGAGGGATAGAGGGAGAGTGGGAGAGAGAGAGTGAGAGAGAGAAAGAGAGATGGAAATGTAGAGAGAGATGGAGATGTAGTAAGACAACTATAGAGAGAGAGATGGAGATGTAGAGAGACAAAGATAGAGAGAGAGAGGGAGAGAGATATAGAGAATGAGAGAGAGATAAAGAGAGGGAGAGAGTGTGTGAGAGAGAGAGACTGAATGAGAGAGAGAAGGAGAGAGAGAATGAGTTAGAGATGGAGATATAGAGAGATAGAGAGAAAGGGAGATATAGAGTGACAAAGAGATAGAGATAGAGAGAGAATGTTTGAGACAGACATCGATTGAGAGAGTGATTGAAAGAGAGAGAGAGCAAGAATGAGAGAGAGTGTGAGACAGAGATTGAGTGAGTGAGTGGTAGAGAGAGAGGGAGATATAGATAGACTAAGGCAGAGAGAGAGAGAATGAGAGAGATAGGGAAATATAGAGAGAGAGGAAGAGAGGAAGAGAGAGTGAGTGAGAGGGAGAGAGGGAAATATAGAGACATAGAGAGAGAAAGTGAGAGAGAAAGAGAAAGAGATACAGACTGAGAAAGAGACAGAGAGAATGAGAGAGAGAGAAAGAGGGAGATATAGAGAGAGAGAATGAGAGTGACAGAGATAGAGAGTGAGAGAGAGATTGAGAGATAGGGAGGGTGAGACTGAGAGAGAGAGAGAGAATGAGAGAGAGAGTGTGTGTGAGAAAAAGAGAGTGAGAGCGAGAGAGAGTGGAAGAGATATTGAGAGAGAGAGAGAAAGAGGCAGATATATATACATATATGTAGAGAGAGAAAGAGGGTGAAAGTAAGAGATCAAGATATAAAGAGACAAACAGAGAGAATGAGAATGAGAGAGAGTGACAGAAAGACAGAATTAGATAGAGAAAGAGAGTGACAGAGAGACAGAATTAGATAGAGAGAGAATGATTGAGAGAGTGTGTGGTTGAGAGAGTGAGTGAGTGAGAGAGAGGGAGAGAGAGAGGGAGAAGGAGAGCGAGAGAGAGTGACAGAGAGAGAGGGAGAGTGAGTGGGAGAGAGGGAGGGAGATATAAAGAGAGAAAGAGAGAGAGAGAATGAGAGAGAGGGAGGGAGAGAGTGAGAGAGAGAGTGAGAGAGCGAGAGAGACAGAGTGAGAGAGAAAGAAAGAGAGTGAGAGAAAGAGAAGGAGACATAGAGAGATAGGGAGAGAGTTAGAGAGAGAGAATGAGAGACAGAGGGAGAGAGAGAGCGATGGAGATATAAAGAGACAAAGATAAAGAGAGGCAGAAAGAGAGAGAATGAGATACAGAGGCATACAGAGAGTGGGAGAGAGAGAAAGAGACAGAGTGAGAGGGAGAAAGAGAAGGAGGGAGATATATATATATATAGAGTGTGAAACAGAGAGATGGAAATATAGAGAGACAAAGATAGAGAGAGAGGGAGAGAGAGAGAATGAGAGAAAGAGAATGAGAGAGAGAGATAGGGGAAGCGAGAGTGAGAGATAGAAAGAGAGAGAGAATGAGAGTGTGATGGAGATATAGAGAGATGGAGAGAGAGAGATATTGAGAGACAGAGAGAGAGATAGAGAGAGAATGATCGAGAGAGGGAGATATTGAGAGACAGAGAGAGAGAGATAGAGAGAGAATGATTGAGAGAGATTGATTGAGAGAGAGTGATTGGGAGAGAGATTGATTGAGAGAGAGCGAGTGAGTGAGTGGGAGAGAGAGAGAGTCAGATATAGAGAGACTGGGACGAAGAGAGAGAGAGAATGAGAGAGAGGGAAATATAGAGAGTGAGAGGGAGAGAGGAATAAAGAGAGAGAGTGAGAGGGAGAGAGGGAAATATATAGAGAGAGAGAATGAGAGAGAAAGAGAAAGAGATAGAGACTTAGAGAGAGACAAAAAGAATGAGAGAAAGAGAGAGAGGTGGGGAGATATATATAGAGCGAGGGAATGAGATAGGGGATAGAGCGTGTGAGAGAGAATGAGAGGTAGGGAGGGTGAGACTGATAGAGTGATTGGGAGAGAGAGAGAGTGAGAGGGAGATAGAAAGTGGGAGAGAGATTGAGAGAGAGAGAAAGCGAGAGAAAGAAAGAGGGTAAGACAGAGGAGGGAGATATGTATATAGAAACAGAGGGAGAAAGAGAGAGATCGAGATATAGAGGTACAAAGATAGAGAGAGTGAGAAAGAGAGAGAGGGAGGGAAAGAGAAAATGAGAAAGAGAGAGAGGGAGAGAGAGAGACAGAATTAGAGAGAAAGAGAGAGTGAGAGAGAGAGGGAGATATAGAGAGACAAAGTGAGACAGAGATAGAGAGAGAATGGTTGAGAGAGTTAGTGAGAGAGAGAGAGGGAGAGAGTGAGGTAGAGAGTGAGGGGATAGAGTGAGAGAGAAAGAGAGAGAGACAGAGTGAGAGGGAGAGAGGGAGGGGAGATATAATGAGAGTAAGAAAGAAAGAGAGAGATAGTGAGAGAAAGAATGAGAGAGAGGGAGGGAGAGAGTGAGAGAGAGAGTGTGAGATAGAGAGATAGAGAGTGACAGAGAGAGTGAGTGGGTGAGAGAGAGAGAGGGAGAGAGAGCGAGAATGAGAGAGAGTGTGTGTGAGAGGGAGACAGGGAGGGAGATAGAGAGATAGAGTGTGAGAGAGAAAATGAGAGAGAGGAGGGAGAGACTGAGACAGAGAGAAAGAGAATGACATAGAGAGTGTGTGTGAGAAAGAGAGATAGTGAGAGAGAGAGAGGATATATAGAGAGACAGAGACAGAGAGATAGAGAGATAGCAAGAAAGAATGAGAGAGAGAGGGAGAGAGAGTGGGAGAGAGATTGAGCACGAGAGAGAGAGGGAGAAGGAGGCATATATATATATATATATATAT
>QANY01006408.1:7657-38111 GCA_003255025.1 Datisca glomerata | reverse complement strand
TTAATCAGTTGGTTAATGAGGAGGGTGACCTTATTTTTTATGACAAGGCTATCAAAGATCAAATTCTTTCTTATTATGGGAATCTTCTTGGGACTTCTCACATTGATCAGGAGGTGGATTGGAGTGTTCTTTCTCAGATTCTCCCTAATAAGCTCTCTCAAGCTCACTTAGCTATCATCAACCACCCTTATACAGAGGAAGATGTTCACACAACTATGTTTAGTTTGGGGAGTAGTAAAGCCCCTGGTCCAGATGGCTTCTCTGCTGGTTTCTTCAAAAGATGTTGGCATATTGTGGGCGAAGATGTTACTAAGGCTGTTTTGGAGTTTTTTAGCTCCCAATCATTATTGAAATAGGTTAACTCTACTGTCATTGCTCTTATACCTAAGGTCCCCAATCCTTCTAAGGTTGATGACTTTAGGCCTATATCTTGTTGTAATGTTGTTTATAAATGCATTTCTAAAATGCTTGCTGATAGACTACTTTTGTGCCAGGGAGGAGAATTGCTGACAACATCCTCTTATCTCAAGAGCTGGTTAGAGGTTACCATAGGCCTTCTAATAGTCCCAGACGTGCTTTCAAGTTTGATATCAAAAAGGCTTATGATAGCTTGAATTGGAAGAGTATCAGGAGAATCTTTGACTGCTTGGTTTCCTGATCATTTCTCTAACTGTGTGATGGAGTGTATCTCCTCTCCTTCTTTCTCTATTGTGGTCAATGGTGAGTTGACTGGCTACTTCTCTGGTGCTAAAGGGCTTAGACAGGGTGATCCTATCTCTCCCTATCTATTTGTGTTGTTTATGGAGGTTCTATCTGGTATTCTCAAGCATGCTTCTCATAAAGCAGACTTTGGCTATCACTAGAGGTGTAAGGAGCTTGGTATTGTTAACTTGTGCTTTGTTGATGATCTCTTTATCTTCTGTAAGGGTGATATTACTTATGTTCAACTTATTATGGAGAGCTTAAACTTGTTTGAGGCTATGTCTGGTCTTTAACCTAATCTACAAAAAGTTCAGATTTTCATGTCTGGGGTCCATCCATCCACTTCTCAAGCAATTCTGGACTTGTGCAATTTCAGCATTGGGGAGCTTCCTATGAGATATTTGGGGATTCCTTTGATTTCCTCAAAGCTTAGAAAAACAGATTGTATCACCCTAGTAGACCATATCACAGCTAAGGTGAAGTCTTGGGAGTCTAGCTACCTTTCTTATGCTGGAAGATTACAGTTGGTTAAATCCGTGCTCTATGCTATTTTTCAATACTGGGCTGGCTTATTTATTCTTCCCAAGAAGATCTTGAATATGATTCAGGTGGTTATTAGGAATTACTTGTGGAACGCATCAGCTGTAAAGCATTCTGGTGCTAAAGTGGCTTGGAGTGACTTGTGCCTTGATAGACCCAAGGAGGTTTGGACCTTAGAGATCTCTCTCTGACTAATGAAGTGGCTGTGGCTAAGCATTTCTGGTTCCTGGTCTCTTTAGATAACGCTTCCCTTTGGAAGGATTGGTGCAAGTTTTTCTTGATCAAGAAGAGCTCTATCTTCTTGGTTAAGCTTGCCACTAATCCTTCTTGGAGTTGGAGGAAAATTCTGAAAATTAGAGACAAGTTTGCTGGGTATTGCAAAGCTCTTGTGGGAAATGGTGAGTAGATCTATCTTCTCTTGGACCTTTGGCACCCTTTCGGGGCTCTTTCTCAAAGGTTTGGACCTAGCATTCTTTTTGGTACTTGTTGGGATTGGACTACCAAGGTGAGCTCAGTGATCCAGAATGCAGCTTGGAACTGGCCTATTTTTAACTCTCATGAGCTTATCACAATTAGAGAGGTCCATCTTCCCCCTCCTAAGGAGTCCTCTTTGGACTCTTGGATTTGGACTCTTTCTTCCTTTGGTCTTTTCTCTGTGGGGCACACTTATAGGAATGTGGCTCCAGCTCGTGAAAAAGTGAGATGGACTCCTCTTATTTGGTTTAAGAAGCATATTCCCAGATATAGCTTTATTACTTGGTTTGCTGTTCTTAATAGGCTTGGAACTGCGGATAGATTGGCTGCTTGGACCTCCTCTCCTGGGTCTTCCAATGTTAGTAGTTGTGTACTTTGCTTGCATCCTTCAGAATCTTCTAAACACCTGTTTGTTTCTTGCCCTTATTCTAGCTTTATTTGGCAGAATTTGGTTTGTTTGTGAGGCTTGGTGTCTTCTCCTAGGAACTGGAATCAACTTATCTCCTAGCTCCTTGTGAAAGTTTAGAAAGGCTACTTCTTGGGCCTTATGTTGAAGCTTATGTTCAGCTCGTTTGTCTACCATATCTGGAGAGAGAGAAATAATCGAGTCTTTGAGGGCAAAATGAGGGACAAGAAAGTGGTCTTGGCTTGCATTACAAATGCCATTAAAGGTAGATTTTTGAGTCTTAAAGGATTTTCTGTGACTGAAGATAACAAAACAATTCAGCTTGCCTGGGGATTGAATGCCTCTATTTTTGACAATTAAGCTTGGTTCTTCTATTTCTTTAGGCTGTTATCTCTTGTAATCTTCTGTTAGTGTTTGGGTGCCTCCAGCTTATGTGTTGGCTGGTTCCTTTTCTGTTTCTTTTTCCTAGAGTATGCCCCTTGTATATTTGTATGTTTCTTCTTCGGTTTAAACAAATTTTTAATTTATCGAAAAAATGTACTCGAACTGACTTTTGACACCCAATACACTTTTGGGATAAGAATTTTGGAGTGTTATCGTCATTTAATGTGCTTCTAGTTCCATACAGAGTCAAAAAGTCCCAATGGGGTGTTTAGGCTCAAATAAGATGAACTTGGCTAGACTTGGATCTTCTGGCCATGCCATACACTCGAGCTGACTTTTGACACCCAATACACGTTTTTTATAAGAATTTTGATCGTTGTGGTCATTTTAGCTTCTTCTAGTGCCATACAGAGTCAAAATGACCCACGGGACGTGTTTAGGCCCAACCTATATGAACTTGTCTAAACATGGATCTTTTGAGCCTAGCATATATTCGAACTAACTTTTGACACCTAATACACATTTGGGATATAATTTTGAGTCTTGTGGTCAAGTTAGGTTCTTCTAGTGCCATACGGAGTCAAAATGACTCAAGGGGACGTGTTTAGACCCAAACTAGATGAACTTGGCTAAACTTGGATCTTTTGGGCATCGCATGTACTGCAACTGACTTTTGACACCCATTACACGTTTGGGATTAGAATCTAGAGTTTTGTGGTGAGTTTAGTTGTTTCTAATGCCATACGGAGTAAAAAAGACCCAATGGAAAGTCTTTAGGCCCAAACTAGATGAATTTATCTAAACTTGGATCTTTTGGGTATGATAAGTACTCGAACTGACTTTTGACCCTTTTTTTCGGTAAATTAAAAATTTGTATAAACCGAAGAATAAACAAACAAATATACAAAGGGCATACCCCATGCAAAAGAAACAAAAAAGGAACCAGCCAACACACAAGCTGGAGGCACCCAAACGCTAACAGAAGATTACGTGTATTGACCCTCAATACACATTTGGGATACAAATTTAGAGTGTTGTGGTCGTTTTAGGTGATTCTAGTGCCATACATAGTAAAAAGACCCAATGGGACGTGTTTTGGCCTAAACTAAATGAACTTGGCTAAACTTGGATCTTTTGGACCTGGCATGTACTCGAACTTTTTTTGACACCCAATACACATTTGGGATAAGAATTTGGAGTCTCGTGGTCAAGTTAGATTCTTTTAGTGCCAAACAGAGTCAAAAAGACCCAAGGGGACGTGTTTAGGTCCAAACTAGATGAACTTGGCTAAGTTTGGATCTTTTGGGTATATTTTTTGGTAAACAAATTTATAAACAAAAAGAAACTTACATATGTACAAGTGGCATATTGCAGGAAATAAAGAATTAGAGCATAATCAAGGGCTTAAGATCTACACGTAAATTAAACTAGTAATCTGTAAAGTACTGAAATTAGATACCAAGGCTTTATAAGACAGCCAAGGTTTACAGAATGCTTGGATTAAGATCCCATCTATTTACTAAAAGAATATTAGTATCATTAGTGCCAAAACACTTCGAATCCCAAAGCCTTAGTCTGACTAATTTTGAGATAGCTTCAATTAGGACCTTGGAATATCTGATTTTGCCTTAAAAAATCCTAGCATATCTTTCTCTCCATATATATAATATATGAAGGTTGTAAAAGCTAGCTTAACTAGGACCGTAGTAGTCAACTCTGTTTCGGTGGTCGTTCAATTTTTTAAAAAAGATGGAACGTTTCAGATATTTCGATGTTCCGGTAATCCGTTTCAGAAAAAAATTTCAGACATATAAAAATAATATTATAAAATTTATTACATAACAAAAAGTGAGTCATGACTTATAAAAACAAGACACACATAATTCTCATTAAAAACTTATTTATTTTGAACACTCATAGTTTATTCCAAGTATTTCAATTTTTTTAAAAAGCATGAGTGTAATCTTTCACGTGAAAAACTAACAAACCTATATACAAGTAACATAATTAATCTATAGAAATCACTCATTTAATCTAAAAAAAATCACTCATTTACTTAAATTTAAAATATAAATAAATCATACATTTAATCTAAACAAGTTACTTATTCTAAAAACTAATTATAGAAATAATTTAACCAATTATAGAAGAAAAATTAGCTGTATTAAATTAAGAAATTATTCTTGAACAAAAACGAAGTAAAAATGTAGAATGAAAGTGATGAGATTCGAACCTGGGAGGGGAAAGTTTGATTCTAAAACTCATAATCAACTGGGCTGTTGCATTGTTATTGTGAATTGTTGTTTCCATTTATATTTAGTTAAAATTAAGGGCATGTTTCGGCCCATTACCATTTCACCCATTCAGGGAGAAATGAGCATATTCCAGCCAGAATATTCCTTTCCGACCAGAATTGACCAAATTTATGAACAGAATTTACCCAACCCCTATTCCATTCCGTTCCCATCTTGGAACCTTTTCGGCCATTCCGGCTGAAACGGAACGGAATTGACAACTATGACCAGGACTCCTCTGAGTGACTTTCCTTTTGCATTTGCTTGCATCCAATCTACAAACTGACCCCAATCCCTAACCTGGCAGTGTAGATCACATTTGTTCACAAGTGTGCCCATGCTCTGGCTGAATAGCTACAATTGACAAAAAGATACTCATGTGTCTCCTGATAGCCAACACAATAAACAAAATCAGCACAAAACCCTAGTATTTGGTCCCATTGTGCAACCCTATCTCTAGTGGCAAGTTTGTTTCGCAAGGCCAACCAAGAGATAAACTGCACCTTGGGATGTGTTTAGAGAACCATATCACCTTTGACCACTTAATCGTTGGTCTTATAGTAGCCTTATAAGTTAGACGTAGAGAGAAATCTCAATTCTGACTTGAACTCCATTTTCAAACATCTTTTCTTTAAGCTTGGGGAGGAGGAATTGGAACACTTCTGATCTCAAGAAGCTCAAAGGTGTTTGAAGTTGGCCAATGCAATGTCTTGAATGACAGCACTCACCATAGAGTTCATAGTCTAAGAAGTTCCTGACAAAAGCCTTTGTCCAAATCTGGCCCAAAGGCCACCTAGAGGATGCCAATTATATGTAAGAAGCTTCACAGTAGTACCATCTCCAATAGTTATAGAGAAAAATGGCAGAAACTTACTCCTGAGCTTGAGAAGCTTTCTCCAAACCCAAGATGGGTTAGAAGGAATGGAAACCAAGAAAATTGAACTCTTTCTGATTAGGTATGTTTGACACCAATCTTTCCAAAGTGATATTTTAGAAGGGAGTAACAAGAACCATAACCATTTGGCTATAGCAACTTCATTAGCCAGAACCAGATCCCTAAGGCCCAACCCACCTTGTACCTTGTCAAAATACAGGTCTGCCCAAACTACCTTGGCCCCATAATTTAGTATCTTGACCATTCCATAGAAAATTTCTTACTAAGCATTGGAATGTATTCCCCACTTATTTAGGGAGAATGAAGAGACCACTCCAAAAGTTGACCAAAGCCCTAAGGACAGTCTTGATAAGTTGGAGTCTCCTGCATAAGACAAATACTTTAATTCTCAAGACTTGATTCTTATAGTGAGTCTGTCAACCAAACCTTGACAATCTGATTTGGTAAGCTTGATTGTAATGAGTGGGACACCCAGATATCTAACTGGAAGAGACCCTTCTGTAAAACCCAGTTCAGCATGAATGAGAGAAGGCATCTCTGGGCTCACCCTTGATAAGAACAGTTGGCTCTTTGAAACATTTGGTTGAAGCGTGATAGCTGTTGGAAAATGGTCAAAGCTTCCTTAAGCACATGCACATTGTTTCTCTCTGCTTTACAGAATAAGAGTAGGTCATCAGCAAATCACAAATTGACTAAGTTAGCTCTTTGAACCTTCAATGGAACTAGAACTCTAAGTGCTTGGCTGCATAGTTCAAGATCCTTGTCAAGACCTCCATGATGATGATAAAGATGTAAGGAGAGATTTGATCGCCTTGTCTGATTCCTTTAGCACCCCTAAAGTAACCATGGAACTCTCCATTTATATTCACTGACTATGAGGGAATCTTTTGGGTATCGCATGTACTTGAACCGACTATTGACATCTAACACAAGTTTGCGATAAGAATTTGAGTTTTATGGTCGTTTTAGGTTTTTCTAGTGCCATGTGGAGTAAAAACACCCAATGGGATGGCTTTAGGCTCAAACCAGACGAATTTTGCTAAACTTAGATCTTTTGGGCAGGGCAGGCACTCGAACTTACTTTTGACACCCAATACACGTTTAGGATAGGAATTTTGAGTGTTGTGGTCATTTTAGGTTCTTCTAGTACCAAATGAAGTCAAAAGGCCCAAGCGGACGTGTTTAGGCTCAAATTAGACGAACTTGGTTAAACTTGGATATTTTGGGCATGACATGTGCTCGAACTAACTTTTGACATGCAATATGTGTTCGGGATAAGAATTTAGAGTGTTTTGATCATTTTAGGTTCTTCAAGTAGCATATGGAGTCAAAAGACTCAGGGAACAAGTTTAGTCCTAAAATAGATGAATTTGTCTAAACTTGGATCTTTTGGGCATGACATGTACCTGAACTGACTTTTAACACCCAATACACATTTGGAAATGAATTTGGAGTGTTGTGATCATTTTGGGTGCTTCCAGTGCCATACAGAGTCAAAAAGGCTCAATGGATGGTGACTGAATTATAGTTATGTTGCCGGGGAGTGTGACTAGGGATACCTTCACAAAATAGGATTGTTGCTTGGTTGGTTTCTTTGTTGAAAAGACAGCTCCTATCCACTTAGTTAAGAAGCTTTCACTTCAACTATAGAAAAATAGAGGACTTGTGGATGTGTCAGTGCACGAAGGGTTTATTTTATTTTAGATTCAACTCAATTGAAAAATTGAACACTTTCTTAGATGTTGGACCTTGACTTCTCCTTGGGAAACCCTTAATTTTAAAGCCTTGACAACCTAAACTTGTCTTTGGTAAGGAAAGGCTTGATGTCTCCTATTTGAGTGAAGGTTTGGAATGTCCTAGTGGAATTATGGTTTAAAGAAGCCCTTGGACATATTGCAAGTGCGGTTGGCAAACCTTTTTACATTGATTATACTACTGCCAAAGGAGTTAGAAAGGACTTTGCAAGAGTTTGTGTTGAAATTAGTGTCCAAACAAGATTGGTGGACTATTTCAATGTTGATTTGGGTATTGTAGGATGGGATCCGATAATGGTTAAGGTGGATTATGAAGGTCTTCCTAAAAGATGCCAGCAATGCTCCATCTTTGGCCATAATTGTGACTCCAAACCTAAACCCAATCAAAAAGCACCAACCCCCCATCCCCCCAAACCATTCACCCCTCCCCCACCAACCCAACCGATCACCNTGATTCCCCCACCACCCCTAACCCACCTATTCTCCCTGAGGAGGAACCTTGGACTGTGGTGACCTCAAGAAGATCAAGAAGGAACCTGTTCGAAGCTGAAATACTAACCCCAATAACAAAATCTTGCCCAAGTGAGCTTGCTGTGGTTCTCTTGTTGGAGGAAGGAGGAATTGTTACCCCACCTCAGGTTGGGGCTATTCAATCTAATCAAGAGAAGGTACCTGACTTAGGTGATCTGAGAAGGAACACATTCCAAGCTAAAATCCTAACCCCAATAACAAACTCTTACCCAAATGAGCTTGTTGTGGTTCGCTTGCTGGAGGAAGGAGATATTGTTACCCCACTTCAGGTTGAGGCTATACAATCTGATTAAGAGAATGAACCTGACTTAGGAGATCCAAGTTTGGTCTCCCCTTTCCTCTTTGCCCTTCCTCTTATCTTTTCTTCTAGCTCTGTTCTATATTCTAACACTGACTGCTTTGTTTGTGTATGCTTCTAACGAAAGGGGTAATAGGAGGGACCTTTGGGATTCCCTTGAAATATAACACACTATTTGCTCATCTTCACCTTGGCTTATTTTGAGGGACTTTAATGTGATTAGGAATCCCAACGAAAAAACAGGAGGGGTTGCAGAATTGAATGAGGTTATAAATGAATTTAATGATTGCATATACAACATTGAGGTGGAAGACCTTGCCTATCCTGGATGCCAATTCACCTAGTCTAATAAGCACCAAGATGGTACCTTCACCATGTGTAAGCTGGACAGAGCTCTAGGGAATACTCACTAGGTTGATTCCTTCCCAAATGTGCAATGCTAGTTTCCACCACCTGGCATTTCTGACCATAGTCCCATAGCTATTCAAATGGACTTAAATGAGCTCAAACCTAAGATAGCTTTCCAATTCTTTAACTTTTAGATGGATAGACAAGGTTTTGGGGAAATAGTTGTACAAGCACGAGGTACCCAAGTAACTGGTTGTGCAATGTTCAAGGTTAGCAAAATGCTCAGAGCAATGAAGGTGGCATTAAGAGAATTTAATAAAAAGTTATGCAGTGACCTACCCTCTAGGACTAAGCTAGCTAGGGCCAAACTTGATCAACTTCAGATTGAGTTAGCTTCTGACCCAACCAATACAGTTTTAGTTGGACAAGAGAGACTTGCAAACAGTGAATATATTGAGCTCAGACATGCTGAAGAAAGTTTCTACCAATAAAAATCAAGACTTCGATGGCTAAACCTTCGAGACTAAAATTCTTCTTTCTTCATTTCAGAATATGAAAAAGAGAAGAATCAAATCAAGAAGTACACGCCTTGCATACCATGGACTAACACCATTTCTTACCCTAAGGAGGTGAAGGACCACATCCAGCAATACTAGGTAGTCCGTTTAGGTACCCTTAACCCACCTCGAGATATCAATTGGAGCATATTGGAAAAGGCTCTTCCAAATAAACAGGATAACTATCAAGGCAACACTTTGATATCACTTATCATTTCTGAGGAGGTCAAAAGTACTATCTCTAGAATTGGAAGTGATAAAGCCCCAGGTCCTGATGGATTCCCAGCTAGCTTCTTCAAAAAATCTTGGCATATCATAGGGGGTGATGTTACATAGGCTATCTTGGAGTTCTTTCAGACAGGAAGCCTCTTGAAAAAAGCTAATCCTAAAACAATCTCTCTCACTCCTAAGAGCCAAAATCCCACTTCTGTTTGTGGTTTTAGACCCATTTCATGTTGTAATGTCATTTACAAATGCATTACCAAGAACCTCACTGAGAGAATGAAGCCCATGCTCCCTAATCTCATAAATCAGAATCAAAGTAATTTCATTCTAGAAAGAAGGATAGCTGACAATATCTTCCTCTCACAAGAACTCCTTAGGAGCTATCATAGATCTTTGGGAATGCCAAGGTGTGCATATAAGTGGACTTGAAGAAAGCATATGACAGTGTTAATTGGGAATTAATTGGTAAAGCTCTACAATGCCTCAATTTCCAGAACTGTTTATTAAATTCTAGAGATAGTACTTTTGACCTCCTCAGAAAGATTATGGAGTGCATCTCCTCTCCTTCTTATTCTATTAAGATAAATGGGGAGTTTCATGGCTATTTCAGAGGAGCCAAAGGTATTAGGTAAGGGGACCCCATCTTGCCCTACCTTTTTGTGATTATCATGGAGGTCCTTACTGACATACTACAATTTGCAGTGTCGTATGCTGAGTTTCAGTACCATTGGAGATGTGAGAAGCTAAAAATTGTGAACTTTTGCATAGCTGATGATTTTCTTATACTCTGCAAAGGGACTAAGGAGTCAGAACAGATCATTAAAGATACTTTAGAGCTCTTTCAATGCATTTCAGGTCTCCAACCTAACAAGCTAAAGAGCCAAATATTCCTTTTAGGAGTCAAGAGGAACATATAGTTGATATTTATCTATATTGGACTTTCCTTTAGGACAATTCCCAATGAGATATTTGGGGAATGCCTTTGATCACCTTAAAACTGGGCAAGAGCGTCTATGACACTCTAGTCGATATGATTACTGAGAGATATGATCTTGGGACTCCAAATCTCTTAGTTATGTAGGGAGATTACAATTCATTAAATCAGTGTTGATGGCAATGTTCCAATTTTGGGTCGGGCGCTTCATCCTACCAAAGAAAGTGGTCAAGAAGGTCCAAGACACTCTCAGGCATTACTTATGGATAGGGGAAGAGAGTAAGCATATTGGTGCCAAGGTGGGCTGGGTTGATATTTGCTGTGATAAGGCCCAAGGAGGTCTGGGTCTTAAAGAGTTGGTTTTAGCAAATGAGGTGGCTATGGCAAAGCACTTATGGTTTCTGATCATGATACCGAAGAAGTCATTATGGAAAAGCTGGTGCCAAGTCTATCTTATGAGAAAAACCTCCATATTTATAGCTTCAATTCCTTCAAACCCATCTTGGGTTTGGAGAAAGATTCTTAAGCTTAGGAGCAAATTCCTGCCCTTTTGCAAAGCCTTTGTAGGTATGGTAGGGACATCAATCTCTTAACTGACCCTTGGCACCCACTAGGTCCTTTGTTGCCTAAATTTGGACAGAGAAATTTTTCAGGTAGTGCATGGAACTTGAATCCAAAGTAAGTGATATTATTCTTAATGAACAATGGCACTGGCCTACAACCAATACAATGGAGCTTCTAGAACTCAGGAATGTCCAGCTCCCATTACCTTTTTTTTTCGGTAAATTAAAAAAATTGTATAAACCGAAGAAGAAAACATACAAATATACAAGGGGTATACCCCAGGAAAAAGACACAAATAACAAGGAACCAGCCAACACACAAGCTGGAGGCAGCCCAACACTAACAGAAGATTACAAGTGATAACAGCCTAAAGAAACAGAAGAACCAAGCTTAATTGTCAAAAATAGAGGCATTCAATCCCCAGGCAAGCTGAATGGTTTTGTTATCTTCAGTCACAGAAAACCCTTTGAGACTCAAAAATCTACCTTTAATGGCATTTCTAATGCAAGCCAAGACCACTTTCTTGTCCCTCATTTTGCCCTCAAAGACTCGATTATTTCTCTCTCCCCAGATATGATAGACAAACGAGCTGAACATAAGCTTCAACATAAGGCTCAAGAAGTAACCTTCCTAGCTTTCACAAGGAGCCAGGAGATAAGTTGATTCCAGTTCCTAGGAGAAGACACCAAGCCACACAAACCAACCAAATTCTGCCAAATAAAGCTAGAATAAGGGCAAGAAGCAAACAGGTGTTCAGAAGATTCTGAAGGATGCAAGCAAAGAACACAGCTACTAACATTGGAAAACCCAGGAGAGGAGGTCCAAGCAGCCAATCTATCCGCAGTTGCAAGCCTATTAAGAACAGCAAGCCAAGTAATAAAGCTATATCTGGGAATATGCTTCTTAAACCAAATAAGAGGAGCCCATCTCACTTTTTCACTTGCTGGAGCCAGTTTCCTATAAGTGTGCCCCACAGAGAAAAGACCAGAGGGAGAAAGAGTCCAAATCCAAGAGTCCAAAGAGGACTCTTTAGGAGGGGGAAGATGGATCTCTCTAATAGTGATAAGCTCATGGGAGCTAGAAATAGGCCAGTTCCAAGCTGCATTCTGGATCACTGAGCTGACCTTGGTAGTCCAATCCCAACCTGTACCAAAATAAATCCTAGGACCAAACCTTTGAGAAAGAGCCCCCAAAGGGTGCCAAGGGTCCAATAGAAGAGAGATCTGCTCCCCATTTCCCACAAGAGCTTTGCAATACCCAGCAAACTTGTCTCTGATTTTCAGAATTTTCCTCCAACTCCAAGAAGGATTAGTGGCAAGCTTAACCAAGAAGATAGAGCTCTTCTTGATCAAGAAAAACTTGCACCAATCCTTCCAAAGGGAAGCTTTATCCAAAGAGACCAGGAACCAGAAATGCTTAGCCACAGCCACTTCATTAGCTAGAGAGAGATCTCTAAGGCCCAAACCTCCTTGGGACTTATCAAGGCACAAGTCACTCCAAGCCACTTTAGCACCAGAATGCTTTACAGCTGAAGCGTTCCACAAGTAATTCCTAATAACCACCTTAATCATATTTAAGATTTTCTTGGGAAGAATAAATAAGCCAGCCCAGTATTGAAAGATAGCATAGAGCACGGATTTAACCAACTGTAATCTTCCAGCATAAGAAAGGTAGTTAGACTCCCAAGACTTCACCCTAGCTGTGATATGGTCTACTAGGGTGATACAATCTGTTTTTCTAAGCTTTGAGGAAATCAAAGGAACCCCCAAGTATCTCATAGGTAGCTCCCCAATGCTGAAATTGCACAAGTCCAGAATTGCTTGAGAAGTGGAAGGATGGACCCCAGACATGAAAATCTGACTTTTTTGTAGATTAGGTTGAAGACCAGACATGGCCTCAAACAAGTTTAAGCTCTCCATAATAAGATGAACAGAAGTAATATCACCCTTACAGAAGATAAAGAGATCATCAGCAAAGCACAAGTTAACAATACCAAGCTCCTTACACCTCCAGTGATAGCCAAAGTCCGCTTGATGAGAAGCATGCTTGAGAATACCAGAAAGAACCTCCATAACCAACACAAACAGATAGGGAGAGATAGGATCACCCTGTCTAAGCCCTTTAGCACCAGAGAAGAAGCCAGTCAACTCCCCATTGACCACAATAGAGAAAGAAGGAGAGGAGATACACTCCATCACACAGTTAGAGAAATGATCAGGAAACCCCAAGCAGTCAAAGATTCTCCCGATACTCTCCCAATTCAAGCTATCATAAGCCTTTTTTATATCAACCTTGAAAGCACATCTGGGACTATTAGAAGGCCTATGGTAACCTCTAACCAGCTCTTGAGATAAGAGGATGTTGTCAGCGATTCTCCTCCCTGGCACAAAAGCAGTCTGGTTGCTACTAATAAGATCAGGGAGCACTCTTTTAAGTCTATCAGCAAGCATTTTAGAAATGCATTTGTAAACAACATTACAACAAGATATAGGCCTAAAGTCACCAACCTTTGAAGGATTGGGGACCTTAGGAATAAGAGTAATGGCAGTAGAGTTAACCTGTTTCAATAAAGATTGGGAGCTAAAAAACTCCAAAACAGCCTTAGTAACATCTTTGCCCACAACATGCCAACATCTTTTGAAGAAACCAGCAGAGAAGCCATCTGGACCAGGGGCTTTACTACTCCCCAAACTAAAGATAGTTGTGTGAACGTCTTCCTCTGTATAAGGGTGGTTGAGGATAGCTAAGTGAGCTTGAGAGAGCTTATTAGGGAGAATCTGAGAGAGAACACTCCAATCCACCTCCTGGTCAATGTGAGAAGTCCCAAGAAGATTCCTATAATAAGAAAGGATTTGATCTTTGATAGCCTGGTCATCAGTAATAAGGTCACCCTCCTCATTAACCAACTGATTAATTCTTGATCTGACTCTATTCTTCTTTAGTTTCTGAAAAAAGAAAGAGGAATTCTGATCACCCAAGGCAAGCCAATCAACTCTGCTTTTTTGCCTCAGAAAATCTTCTTCTGCATTCCTGAGCTTAGTGAAATCAGCTAATCTAATTTTCTCCTCCTCTTGAAGAGAGACAACACTAGGAGAGGCAATAAGGTCAGCTTGCACTTTAGAGAGGGCTTCTCTAGCCATAAGAGCCCTTTTAGAAATATCTGAGCAAAAAGAGGCATTAAATTTCTTAAGAGCAAATTTAACAGATTTAAGCTTCTTATAGAGACAAAACATGGCTGTCCCAAACACCTCAATCTCCCACGCATCCTTAAGAACAGCCCAGAAGCCTTCGAAATCCATCCAAAAATCAAAGAACTTAAAAGAAGGCTTAGGTCTTGCTGAGTTAGCCCTAAGCTGAATAATAATAGGAGAGTGATCAGAGATACCCGGGGTGTGAAAATGGCAAGAAGTAGCAGGAAACAACATAGCCCAATCACCGTTAACCAGGGCTCTATCGAGCTTGCGCATCTTGCTACCCTCACCAACTTGACCATTCCACCAGGTGAATTGACAGCCACTATAAGGGAGGTCGAGAACCTCCAAATGATCAAGACAAGAAGCAAAGTCAATTGAGCTATCATTCCACTTGAAATCACCACCACAATGCTCAATAGGCTTCAAAATAGCATTAAAGTCACCAAGAATTAGCCAAGGCTTCCCCTGACTTAATGTCTTATGAGAGCCAAGTTTTTCCCACAAAGGCTTCCTGGAGATAGCATCATTGGCTGCATACACCACAGAGACAAAGAAATCTGTCTTTTCATGGAGAATGGTTAGCTTACAAAACATAGCTTGATCAAAGGCATCAATTAGAAGAACATCCAAAATCTTGGGATCCCAAGCTAAAACAATTCTACCTTTGCTAGTAGGAGAATGGTTAGCAAAGGTAGCCCAATTGGGAAAAACAGATCTAGAAAGTCCAGCAAAATTATTACACTTGATCTTAGTCTCAACTAAAGCACAAAAAGATAATTTAAAGTCTTTACAAAGTTTTCTAACTTCAGCTTGCTTTAGAAGGCCATTAAGCCCTCTTATATTCCAAGAAGCTAAATTAATCATAAAAAGGGGGGGAGAGAGTCACCATTCTCAGGGGGAGCCTGAGTAACTTGATCAGCCAATAAGAAAAAGCCTTCAGCCGTTCGCTTCTTTTTCAACCTCTTCAAAGCTGATTTAGAGAGCTTGGGAGAAGGACCAGGTTGGATAGTGATATTGACAATTGAGGAAGCTTTGGGGGGAGCCAAACTCAATGTAGAGTCAGAAGAGGCTTGAGGCTCATTTTTATCCTCACAAGGCACAATGAGACCCTTACCCTTCCTTTTGCTAACCACCTGAGTCCATTCATTGACTTGGTCTTCCACATGGATGGTATTAAGAGGAAAGGGAGGAGAGATTTCACCCTTTGGCTCCTCATAAACCATAAGCTCCCTATTATCTTGGGGAGAAGAATCTTTGCTAGCGGTTTCTTCCTCACTAGCTAGATTATTCTTAGGGGCCACTTTAGCATCACAATCATGACCAAAGAGGCAACATTTAGCACATCTCTTAGGTAGACACTCATACTCCACCTCCACCACCACTGGATCCCATCCGTCAAGGCCAAGGTCAATGGTGAAAAACTTAATCAAATCAGAGGAGGCTGAAATTTTCACACAAACTCTAGCATAATCATGTCTATAACCAGAGGCAGTAGCATTGTCAGAGTGAGAAGGGATACCCACAGCACTAGCAATGTGACTTAGAGCTTCTTCAGTCCATAATTCAATTGGAACATTCCACAATTTAACCCAAATTGGAAGGGTTGAAAGTTTCTCCTTTGAGAATTTAACATTTGGCTGCCACTCTTGAAGCACAACAGGCCTACCTAAGAGGTGCCAAGGTCCATCTTCTAAGACTGAGTTTCTATCCTCCACAGAGCCAAATTTGAAATAGAAAAGGCCTCTGGCAGCCGAGACCTCCTGAATTCCTCTTTTAGCCCAAAGTTGCAAAGCAATTTTCTTAACTAAGTGTAAAGGAGCTGCCCTTCCAACAAAGTAGCCAACAAGGCAGCCTTCCCACCTAGAAAAGTTCTCTTTAGTAATATAATCAGGAAGCTTAACTGTGACATTACCATTTTCCGTAAAGGAAGAGCTCACATAACCTAAGCTTAGCTTCTTTTTCAGGTTACCTTTAACCTTTTCAGCCCATGAACCAGCCGGTTTCTCATGAGCAGCACTTTTATTAGCTAAAAGGTCTTTATAAACTCTATTCTCATGCAGCTTTTCAGAAGAAGAAGTTGGGGAAGGAGGAGAAGAGCTCACCTTCTGTTTTCCATTAGAATCTGGTTTAGGAGAGAGAGAGATTTCTCCAAGCTCAAACCCACGACCATGGCAGCCCTTGACATCTTTGGTAGAAGTCAAATCCACCTTGTCACTCACAATCAAAGCTGAGGTTGAGCTAAGGGAGGAGAGAGGATCTGCCACCAGCTTTGGAACTCCACCCACGTTCACATCATTGTCATAGAAAAGAGAAATATCTTCTTTCTCTTTCCCTTCAATCAAAACACCATCTACTTTCTCTTTCCCCTTAGACAAAGAAGCTGCCACCTGTCGCCCTAAGGGGCTGTCCACGTCATGATGGGAGAGAGGAGCCTTATCTAATAAAGAATTACCTTTTTGAGTGTCCTTTCCTTTATTTGAAAGGATAGTAGTAGATTGTTGACCAAGTTGAAGCTTGGGAGCTAGAGCCTCACTCTTCCCCAAGCTGACCACATCACACCCACTTGCCAAAAAGGAGCTGTCACCTCTCCCTTTTGATATGTTTGGCAGCTGCTTTTCCTCTTCTCCAAGCAAGATGATTTGAGACAAGCTTGATTTGTCTTCTATCAAAGGACACTCATCATTACCTTTGACAGAGAGGTAATGAGTATCATCTTCAACCTTTGGAGCTCTAGGCAAGCTGGTTGATCTCCGACCACCACCTCTAGCTCCTCCTCTTATGCTACTTCTCTTTAGACTTGAACGAAGTTGGTCTGAAAGAGTCTGCTCAAGTAAATTGCTCTGATTGTGATCAGAAGAAATAAAATTGTCTCTAAGCTTTGAATGATCAGAAATTATCTCTTTTGCAACTAATAAACTCGAAGCTTCCTTGGACTGAGCTTCTAACTTCCCAGACTCAACAAAACCACTCTCTGGTCCAAATTTGTTCGTATTAGAACCTTGCTTAAGAGCATTTAAACCCATAACATGGGCATTAGCTTCCCTAGCTCCCTTAGTAACCATATCATTCAAAACAGCATGGCCATTGAAAGACACTCCAAGCTTAGCTTGCCTACTAGCTGAATCTTTCTTAACACCACCTGAAACTTGCTTACCAACATCTGCAGCGTGCTTAATGTACTCATCATTAACCATTTTTTAGAGGTCGTGGCCTCCCCTAAGGGAGGGAGAGGCAAAAACAAAAACCAGAATTTTAGAGAGAGGGGAGAGTTTCTCTCACTAAAAAACCAGGAAATCAATGAGAGTCCAGCTCCCATTACCTGAAGTAGCTAGGCCTGACTCTTAGATTTGGACCGCTAGCCTGTATGGATCCTTCTCCTCCTCTCATTCCTATAAGATTTTGGTGACCCAAAAGGAAAAGGTAAGATAGACAAGACTACTCTAGTTCAAATATAGTATCCCATGATGTAATTTCATAGCTTGGCTTGCTATCCTTTACAAACAAAGCTACTAGGGATAAAATTGCTCTTTGGAACCACCCTCCCGCTGGTAATATGCTAGATTGCATATTTTGTGTGGGTCATGCTGAATCTCACTCATGCCTCTTCATTGAATACGAATATGCCAAAACAGTCTAGGACTCCCTAATGAGCAAATATGAACTAACCTGTAGAGCTTCAAAATGGACACAATTGATCTCTTGGTTACTTGTTTGGAGTAAAGGAAATTCCCTGAGAACTTGCTTATTGAGGATCATTTTCTCCTAATTTGTGTACTTCAATTGGAAAGAAACAAATTTTTGAATTTTTGAAGGGAAGATGGGATAGGGCAATTATTGAGAAGCTCATAAAAAATAATGTTAGAGGAAGATTTTTCTATGCCAAAGGTCTTAGAGAAGACAGCTTGAAGCACTTTCCTATGGTTGCTTGGGAGCTCTAACTTAGTATCATTGACTGAAGGTATGGTATTGTTATTGGGCTGAGATAAGCCCCCCTCCCCCTCCCCTCTCCCCTCTTCCTCTAACCATAGCAACATTGCTACATTTACCTAGTGCTCCAGTCTAGGGCTGCTAGGTATTATTTGCAGTGGCTCTAGAATCATTTTGATATACATACTATCATGTGTATTTGGGCTTTTCCCCACAGTTGCTACATTGTTGCAGTCCACTATTAACTTCCTAGGAGCTGCTTAGTGTTTGTTTTGCAGTGGCTATGGTTGTTTTGCATGTGATAGGGAGTATGTGCTCACCCATATGATCTCTTGGCCTTGGATCTCACCTTCAAAGATGATCATCATGCTCATACTTTATTCCTTTATTGCATCATTTTCTTTCCTTGTAATTCCTTGTATTTGATAGGGTTCTATGCTATAAAGGCCCTACACCAATCTAATTGTTTGAACTTTCAGTCAATTGGTGTTAATTCACACTATGCTATGTTGGTGCTAACCCAAGGTGGTGCTAACCTTTTTTTTCGGTAAATTAAAAATTTGTATAAACCGAAGAATAAACAGACAAATATACAAGGGGGATATACCAGGCAAAAGAAACAAAAAAAGGAACCAGCCAACACACAAGCTGGAAGCACCCAAACACTAACAGAAGATTACAAGAGATAACAGCCTAAAGAAACAGAAGAACCAAGCTTAATTGTCAGAGCCATTCAATCCCCTGGCAAGATGAATGGTTTTGTTATTCTCAGTCACAGAAAAACCTTTAAGACTAAAAAATCTACCCTTAATGGCATTTGTAATGCAAGCCAAGACCACTTTCTTGTCCCTCATTTTGTCCTCAAAGACTCGATTATTTCTCTCTCTCCAGATATGGTAGACAAATGAGCTGAACATAAGCTTCAAAATAAGGCCCAGGAAGTAGCCTTTCTTAACTTTCACAATGAGCCATGAGATAAGTTGATTCCAATTCCTAGGAGAAGACACCAAGCCACACAAACCAACCAAATTCTGCCAAATAAAGTTAAAATAAGGGCAAGAAACAAACAGATGTTCAGAAGATTCCGAAGGATTCAAACAAATTACACAACTACTAACATTTGAAGACCCAGGAGAGGAGGTCCAAGCAGCTAATCTATCCGCAGTTGCAAGCCTATTAAGAACAGCAAGCCAAGTAATAAAGCTATATCTGGGAATATGCTTCTTAAACCAAATAAGAGGAGCCCATCTCACTTTTTCACCAGCTGGAGCCAGTTTCCTATAAGTGTGCCCCGCAGAGAAAAGACCAGAGGGAGAAAAAGTCCAAATCCAAGAGTCTAAAGAGGACTCTTTAGGAGGGGGGAGATGGACCTCTCTAATTGTGAGAAGCTCATGGGAGTTAGAAATAGACCAGTTTCAAGCTGCATTCTGGATCACTGAGCTCACCTTGGTAGTCAAATCCCAACCAGTACCAAAAACAATCCTAGGTTCAAACCTTTGAGAAAGAGCCCCCAAAGGGTACCAAGGGTCCAAGAGAAGAGAAATTTACTCACCATTTCCCACAAGAGCTTTGCAATACCCAGCAAACTTGTCTCTGATTTTCAGAATTTTCCTCCTACTCCAAGAAGGATTAGTGGCAAGCTTAACCACTTCATTAGCTAGAGAGAGATCTCTAAGGTCCAAACCTCCTTGGGGCTTATCAAGGCACAAGTCACTCCAAGCCACTTTAGCACCACAATGCTTTACAGCTGACGCGTTCCACAAGTAATTCCTAATAACCACCTGAATCATAATCAAGATCTTCTTGGGAAGAATAAATAAGCCAGCCCAGTATTGAAAAAGGCATAAAGCACGGATTTAACAAACTATAATCTTCCAGCATAAGAAAGGTAGTTAGACTCCCATGACTTCACCCTAGCTGTGATATGGTCTACTAGAGTGATACAATCTATTTTCCTAAGCTTTGAGGTAATCAAAGTTACCCCCAAGTATCTCATAGGAAGCTCCCCAATGCTAAAATTGCGCAAGTCAGAAATGCTTGAGAAGTGGATGGATGGACCCTAGACATGAAAATCTGACTTTTTTGTAGATTAGGTTGAATACCAGACATAGCCTCAAACAAGTTTAAGCTCTCCATAATAAGTTGAACAGAAGTAATACCAAGCTCCTTACACCTTCAGTGATAGCCATGTCCAGAATCGCTTGATTACTGGACCCCTTAGCGCTACATTGCTGCATTTCACTTGAGCATCCTAGGTGCTGCTTTGTGTTTGTTTTGCAATGGCTATGTTTTTTTGCAGGTGATCTGGATCCTACTATCGGCATCTCACTGACCACTACTACTAGAGTACCACCATGCAGCCTGCATATGGACTTCTGAGCTTACCTTCAGGCATACTGTTGACTCTCTTTTGTAATGCTACGCTATAAAGCCACATTTAGCTTTGTACTTTTTATAAGATACTGACATCCTCATTTTGTAAGGCTAAGTTGGCGGGTATTCAAATAGCCCTTAGGCCTTAGTCCAATTTGTAGCTTCTTGGTTTTATCAGGTTTCTTATTTTGGTGTTAACCTTGGTTGACAAGAGTTGATATTAGACTCACTTGTAAATTCTCATAGTTTAGATATAGGTGGTTTGGCCAAGATATGCCCCTTCTAAATATGTAATTATCTTTGGTTAGTATTATTCATTTACCAAAAAAAGGCCCAGTGGGCATCACATGTAGTCGAGCTGACTTTTGACACCCACTACACTTTTTCGATAAGAATTTGGAGTGTTGTGGTCATTTTAGGTGCTTCTAGTGCCACATAGAGTAAAAAAAAGACCCAATGGGACGTGTTTAGGCCCAAACTAGACAAATTTGGCTTAACTTGGATCTTTTGGGCATGATATGTACTCGTACTGACTTCTTACAGCCAATACTCATTTGGGATAATAATTTTGAGTGTTGTGGTTGTTTTAGGCGCTTGTATCATACAAAGTCAAAAATACCCAAGGGGTCATGTTTAGGCCCAAACTAGATGAACTTTGCTAAACTTGGATCTTTTGAACATCACATGTACTTGAACTGACTTTGGCATCCAATACATGTTTGGGAAAAAAATTTGTGGTCATTTTAGGTGTTTTATAGCCATACGGAGTCAAAAGAACCAATGGGATCTGAGGGCAAAATGAGGGACAAGAAAGTGGCCTTGGCTTGCATTACAAATGCCGTTAGACGTAGATTTTTGAGTCTTAAAGGATTCTCTCTGACTGAGGATAACAAAACCATTCAGCTTGCCTGGGGATTGAATGCTTCTATTTTTGACAATTAAGCTTGGTTCTTCTGTTTCTTTAGGCTGTTATCTCTTGTAATCTTCTGCTAGTGTTTGGGTGCCTCCATCTTGTATGTTGGTTGGTTCATTTTTTGTTTCATTTGCCTGGAGTATGCCCATTGTATATTTGTTTGTTTTCTTCTTCGGTTAATACAAAATTTTAATTTACCGAAAAAAAAGGATACGTTTAGGCCCAAACAAGATGAACTTGGCTAAACTTGGATAATTTGGGCATGGCATAAACTCAAACTTACTTTTGACACCCAATACACATTTAGGACAAGAATTTGGAGTGTTATGGTCATTTTAGGTGCTTCTAGTGTCAAACAAAGTCAAAACGTCCCATTGAGACGTATTTAGGCCCAAACTAGATGAACTTCGCTAAATTGGGATCTTTTGGGCATGACATGTACTCGATCTTATTTTCGACACTGAATACATGTTTGGGATGAGAATTTGGAGGGTTGGGATATTTTTAGGTGCTTCTAGTGCCATACAGAGTCAAAATAACCTAATGGAGCATGTTTAGGCTAAACTGGATGTACGTGGCAAAACTTTGATCTTTTCAACATGACATGTACTCGAACTGACTTTTGACACACAATACACGTTTGGGATAAGAAAATTCATAGTTGTGGTCTTTTTAGGTTCCCCGAGTGCCATACAGAGTCAAACTTAATTTTACTTTCGACACCCAATACACATTTGGGATAAGAATTTGGCGTGTTGGGGTCGTTCTGGGCACTTCAAGTGCCATACAAAGTAAAAATGAATCAATGTGACGTGTTTAGGCCCAAACTAGATGAACTTGGCTAAACTTGGATGTTTTGGATATGACATGTACTCGAACTTATTTTAGGAGCTTCTAGTGCCATACGGAGTCAAAATAACCCACTGGGACGTGCTTAGGCCAAAACTAGATGAATGTGGTTAAGCTTTGATCATTTGGGGATGGCTTGTACTCAAACGGACTTTTAACACCCAATACTGTTTTGGGATAAGAATTTGGGTTATTTTGGTCGTATTGGGTGCGTCTAGTACCATACAGATTCAAAAAGACCCAATGGGACGTGTTTAGGCCCAAACTAGATGAACTTGGCTAAACTTGGATCTCTTGGGCATGGAATGTACTCTAACTGACTTCTGACACCCAATACATTTTTGGGATAAGAGTTTTGAGTTTTGTGGTCATTTTTAGGTTCTTCTAGTGCCAAACGAGCTCAAAAGGACACAAGGGGACGTGTTTAGGTCCAAACTAGATGAAGTTGGCTAAACTTGGATCTTTTGGGCATCACATATACTCGAACTGACTTTTGACACCCACTACAGATTTGGGATAAGAATTTGTAGTTCTGTGGTCGTTTTGGTGCTTCTAGTGCCTTGCAGAGTAAAAACGTCCAAATGGGGACGTGTTTAGGCCCAAACTTAATGAATTTGACTAAACTTGGATCTTTTGGGCATGACGTGTATGTGAACTTACTTTTGACATGCAATACACATTTAGGAAAAGAATTTGGAGTGTTGTGGTCATTTTAGGTGCTTCTAGCGCCATACGGAGTCAAAAAGATCCAATGGGGCAGGTTTAGGCTGAAACTAAATGAAGTTGGCTAAACGTGGCTAAACATGGATCTTTTCGGCATGGCATGTACTCAAACTGACTATGGAAACCAAATACACGTTTGGGATAAGAATTTTGAGTGTTGTGGTTATTTTAGGCTCTTCTAGTTCTATACAGAGTCAAAATGACCCAATGGTAGGTGTTCAGGCCCCAACTAGATGAACTTGACTAAACATGGATCTTTTGGGCCTGGCATGTTCACGAACTGTCTTTTGACACCCAATACACATTTGGGATAAGATTTTTGAGTCTTCTTGTGAAGTTAGATTCTTCTAGTGCCAAACAGATTCAAAAAGACCCAAAGGGGACGTGTCTTTAGGCCCATACTAAATGAACTTGATTAAACTTTAATCTTTTGGGCATCACATGTACTCGAACTATTTTTTGACACCCGATTAAGAAATTTGTTGTGTTGTGGCCATTTTAGGTGTTTCCGGTGCCATACGGAGTAAAAACAACCCAATGGGACGTGTTTAGGTCCGAACTAGACAAATTTGGCTAAACTTGTATCTTTTGGGCATGACATGTACTCAAACTAACTTTAGACACCCAATACATGTTGGGATAAGAATTGGGAGTGTTGTGATTGTTTTAGTTGTTTTCTAGGGCCGTACAGAGTTAAAACAACCAAAATGGGACATGTTTAGGCCCAAACTAGATGAACTTGGCTAAACTTAGATCTTTTGGGCACGGCATGCACTCGAACTAACTTTTGACACCCAATACACATTTGGGATAAGAATATTTAGTGTTGTGGTCATTTTAGGTTCTTCTAGTGCCATACAGAGTCAAAAATGCCTAAGGGGACGTGTTTAGCCCGAAACTAGATGAAGTTGGCTAAACTTGGATATTTTGGCATGGCATGTACTTGAACGTACTTTTGACACCCAATACACATTTGGGATGAAAATTTGGAGTGTTTTGATTATTTTTTGTGCTTCTAGTGCCATACAGAGTAAAAAACCCAATGGGACGTGTTTAAGCCCAAACTAGACGAACTTGGCTAAACTCGGATCTTTTGGGCATGACATGTACTCGAACTGACAATGACACCCAATTTACGTTTGGGATAAGAATTTGGAGTGTTGTGGTCATTTTAGTTTCTTCTAGTGACATAATGTCAAAAAGACCTAATGGGACATGTTTAGACCCAATGTAGATGAACTTGGCTAAACTTGGATCTTTTGGACATGGAATGTAGTCGAACTGACTTGAGACTCAATATACATTCGGGATAATAATTTTGAGTGTTGGGGTCCTTTAGGTGATTCTAGTGCCATACAGAGTCAAAAATACCCAACGAGCCTTGTTTAGGCCCAAATTTGATGAAGTTGACTATACTTGGATCTTTTGGGAATGACATGTACTGGAACTAACTTTTGACACCCAATACACATTTGGGACAGGAATTTTGTGTGTTGTATTCATTTTAGGTTCTTTTAGTGCCAAGCGATGTAAAAATGACCCAAGGGATGTGTTTTGTCCCAAACCAGACGAACTTGGCTAAACTTGGATCTTTCGGGCATCGCATGTACTCGAACTGACTTTTGACATCCAATACACATTTTCGATAATAATTTAGAGTGTCATGGTCATTTTAGGTTCTCTAGTGCCATACAGAGTAAAAAAATACCAAATGGGACTTGTTTTGGCCCAAACTAGATGAATTTGGCTAAACTTGATCTTTTCGGCATGACATGTACTAGAACTGAATTTTGACACCCAATACATGTTTGGGATAAGAATTTGGTGTGTTGTGGTCATTTTATGTGCTTCTAGTACTATATGGAGTCAAAAGTACCAAATGGGACATGTTTAAGCTCAAATTAAATGAACTTGGCTAAACTTGGATCTTTTGGACATTGCAAGTTCTCAAACTGAATTTTGACATCAAATACACATTGGGGACAGGAATTTTCATAGTTTTGGTCATTTTATGTTATTCTAGTGCCAAACACAGTCAAAACGACCCAAGAGGACGTGTTTAGGCTCAAACTAGATGAACTAGGCTTAACTTGAAGCTTTTGGATATCATATGTATTCGAACTAACTTTTGGCACCCAATACACATTTTTTAAAAGAACGTGGAGTGTTGTGGTCATATTAGGTGCTACTAGTGCCATATGGAGTCAAAAGACTCAACGGGATGTGTTTAGGCCCAAACTAGAAGAACTTGGCTAAACTTGGATCTTTTGGGCATGACATAAACTCGAACTTAATTTGACACCCAATACACAATTTTTTTTCGGTAACACCCAATACACGTTTGAGATAAGAATTTGGAGTTTTTTTGGTCATTTTAGCTTCTTCTATTGACGTACAATGTCAAACAGACCTAATAATGTTTAGACCCATTCTAGATGAACTTGGCTAAACTTGAGCCCAAGATCCATCTTGCGTAGGGGGGCAAAGGAAGGATCATGGCATCTCTCAATGTACTCGAACTGTAGTGAGAGAAACTCTCCCCTCTCTCTAGAATTCTGGTTTTTGTTTTAGCCTCTCCCTCCCTTAGGGGAGGCCACGACCTCTAACAATGGTTAATGATGAGTACATTAAGCACGCTGCAGATGTTGGTAAGCAAGTTTCAGGTGGTGTTAAGAAAGATTCAGCTAGTGGGCAAGCTAAGCTTGGAGTGTCTTTCAATGGCCATGCTGTTTTGAATGATATGGTTACTAAGGGAGCTAGGGAAGCTAAAACCCATGTTATTGGTTTTAATGCTCTTAAGAAAGGTTCTAAACGACGAAATTTGGACCAGAGAGTGGTTTTGTTGAGCCTGGGAAGTTAGAAGCTCAGTCCAAGGAAGCTTTGAGTTTATTAGTTGCCAAAGAGATTATTTCTGATCATTCAAAGTTTAGAGATAATTTTATTTCTTCTGATCACAATCGGAGCAATTTACTTGAGCTGACTCTTTCAGACCAACTTCATTCAAGTCTAAAGAGAAGTAGCATAAGAGGAGGAGCTAGAGGTGGTGCTCGGAGATCAACCAGCTTGCCTAGAGCTCCAAAGGTTGAAGATGATACCCATTACCTCTCTGTCAAAGGTAATGATGAGTGTCCTTTGATAGAAGACAAATCAAGCTTGTCTCAAATCATCTTGCTTGGAGAAGAGGAAAACCAGCTGCCAAACATATCAAAAGGGAGAGGTGACAGCTCCTTTTTGGCAAGTGGGTGTGATGTGGTCAGCTTGGGGAAGAGTGAGGCTCCAGCTCCCAAGCTTCAACTTGGTCAACAATCTACGACTATCCTTTCTAATAAAGGAAAGGAAACTCAAACAGGTAATTCTTTATTAGATAAGGCTCCTCTCTCCCATCATGACGTGGACAGCCCCTTAGGGTGACAGGTGGCAGCTTCTTTGTCTAATGGGAAAGAGAAAGTAGATGGTGTTTTGATAGAAGGGAAAGAAAAAAAGATATTTCTCTTTTCTATGACAATGATGTGAACGTAGGTGGAGTTCCAAAGCTGGTGGCAGATCCTCTCTCCTCCCTTAGCTCAACCTCAGCATTGATTGTGAGTGACAAGGTGAATTTGACTTCTACCAAAGATGTCAAGGGCTGCCATGGTCGTGGGTTTGAGCTTGGAGAAATCTCTCCCTCTCCTAAACCAGATTCTAATGGAAAACAGAAGGTGAGCTCTTCTCCTCCTTCCCCAACTTCTTCTTCTGAAAAGCTGCATGAGAATAGAGTTTATAAAGACCTTTTAGCTAATAAGAGTGTTGCTCATGAGAAACCGGCTGGTTCATGGGCTGAAAAGGTTAAAGGTAACCTGAAAAAGAAGCTAAGCTTAGGTTATGTGAGCTCTTCCTTTACGGCAAATGGTAATGTCACAGTTAAGCTTCCTGATTATATTACTAAAGAGAATTTTTCTAGGTGGGAAGGCTGCCTTGTCGGCTACTTTGTTGGAAGGGCAGCTCCATTACACTTAGTTAAGAAAATTGCTTTGCAACTTTGGGCTAAAAGAGGAATTCAGGAGGTCTCGGCTGCCAGAGGCCTTTTCTATTTCAAATTTGGCTCTGTGGAGGATAGAAACTCAGTCTTAGAAGATGGACCTTGGCACCTCTTGTGCTTCAACCTGTTGTGCTTCAAGAGTGGCAGCCAAATGTTAAATTTTCAAAGGAGAAACTTTCAACCCTTCCAATTTGGGTTAAATTGTTGAATGTTCCAATTGAATTATGGACTGCAGAAGCTCTAAGTCACATTGCTAGTGCTGTGGGTATCCCTTATTACTCTGACAATGCTACTGCCTCTGGTTATAGACATGATTATGCTAGAGTTTGTGTGAAAATTTCAGCCTCCTCTGATTTGATTAAGTTTTTCACCATTGACCTTGGCCTTGACGGATGGGATCCAGTGGTGGTGGAGGTGGGCTATGAGTGTCTACCTAAGAGATGTGCTAAATGTTGCCTCTTTGGTCATGATTGTGATGCCAAAGTGGCCCCTAAGAATAATCTAGCTAGTGAGGAAGAAGCCGCTAGCAAAGATTCTTCTCCCCAAGATAATAGGGAGCTTATGGTTTATGAGGAGTCAAAGGGTGAAATCTCTCCTCCCTTTCCTCTTAATACCATCCATGTGGAAGACCAAGACAATGAATGGACTCAGGTGGTTAGCAAAAGGAAGGGCAAGGGTCTCATTGAGCCTTGTGAGGATAAAAATGAGCCTCAAGCCTCTTCTGACTCTACATTGAGTTTGGCTCCCCCCAAAGCTTCCTCAATTGTCAATATCACTATCCAACCTGATCCTTCTCCCAAGCTCTCTAAATCAGCTTTGAAGAGGTTGAAAAAAAAGCGAATGGCTGAAGGCTATTTCTTTTTGGCTGATCAAGTTACTCAGGCTCCCCCTGAGAATGGTGACTCTCTCCCCCTTTTTATGATGAATTTAGCTTCTTGAAATATAAGAGGGCTTAATGGCCTTCTAAAGCAAGCTGAGGTTAGGAAACTTTGTAAAGACTTTAAATTATCTTTTTGTGCTTTAGTTGAGACTAAGATCAAGTGTAATAATTTTGCTGGACTTTCTAGATCTGTTTTTTCCCAATTGGGCTACCTTTGCTAACCATTCTCCTACTAGCAAAGGTAGAATTGTTTTAGCTTGGGATCCCAAGAGTTTGGATGTTCTTCTAATTGATGCCTTTGATCAAGCTATGTTTTGTAAGCTAACCATTCTCCATGAAAAGACAGATTTCTTTGTCTCTGTGGTGTATGCAGCCAATGATGCTATCTCCAGTCAAGAGGCTTCTCCTTAGAATAGAGATAGCCTTGTAAGCAACTCATTACTCTTGATTATCCCAAATGTGTTTTGGGTGTTAAAAGTCAGTTCAAGTATATGCCATGCAATGTTTAGAGAGAGAAGCTCTCCCTTCTCTCTAGAAACCAGGTGAGGCTTTTCTGTTGCTCCTCCTCTAGGAGGAGCTGAGCTTAGTTTCTAAAATGGTGAATGATGCTTATTTTGAAACCAAGACTCAGCAAGATTCAAAGATCAGTAAGAAAAGTTCGGGTAAGATGAGCTTTCAGTCTCATGAAGATGTTCTAAAGTTTAAAGGAGATGGGAGTGGGAGTTCGATGCTGGAAAACCCAGAAGTCAGAGTTGCTTCTAGCTCTTCCTTGGAGGAATCTCCAAGTTTGGATAAGACTTTAGCTATGGAGAACAAAGAAGTTGGTGAGAAGAAGGTGTGTGTTCGTTCACTAAATGTGGCAGAAGCACTTGCTGCTCGTATTAATGGAGATGACGAGGAGCATGCTACTTGTTTTGGCACCTTTAGCTACAACCTTAACTCACCAAATAAGGGAGGAAAGGTCCAAATGGCCATTAATGGCAATGATGAGGCTGCTTCTAGCTCTAATGAGGAGCAAATCAAAGGTTTGGATGAGCTCTCAATGTCTTGTGGGCACATTTCTTTGGTCCCTTCTTCTCAGGTACACAATGACTTGTTATAACTGGATTCTAGTGCTTTAAGGGTTCCTTCATCATTTGGTGGAGCCCCATGTTTTGTAAATGAAGCTTTTACAGGTGCTTCTAAGAACAAAGAGCATGTTCAGAAGCAAACAAGCTTTCCCTTGTCTGAAAAACTCAGGCAAATCACTAAGGGTTCTCTGGCCAAAGGAGGAGCACGAAGAAGAGAGATGATCAAGGGTGAAATCTTTTGTCCATTGGTCAATGAGGCTGTACTTGAGAGCCAATCAACTCCTGCCACCTCACAAATTCTAGCTAACCCTAGTTGTGCATGGAGTACAAACAATGACATGCATTCTGATCAAAAAGTGAAAGGACAAAAGCAAAAGGAGAAAGGACACCTACTCTTGCATACCTTGGGCAACAAAAAAGCTAAAACTTTGCTTGCAAGGACAGATAGCCAGCCCAAAAACCCGGAGCAAGGACAATCTGTCTTAATTGTGGCTGTACCTGAAGATAAAGGTGATTTGACATTGCCTTTGCCCTGGATAACCAAGGCTCTCTACTTACTTCAAAACCAGGATTACACACTTGGATAACCAAGGCTCTCTTCTTACTTCCCATGAGGAGATCCAGGATCATATATTAGATTACTACAAAAATCTCTTGGGTACACCAAATGAAGAAATGGGAGTCAATTGGAGTATACTTGATTGTGCTTTGCCAAGAAAGCTTGGACCTGATCAGGCTGTACCATTGGCTCTTCCATTGAAGAAAATGAGGTCAAGCAAGCTATTTTCAGTATGGGAAGTGGCAAAGCTCCTGGACCAGATGGTTTTTCAGCTGGGTTTTTTAAGAAAGCATGGCATGTGGTGGGTGGGGATGTAACCGAAGCTGTTTTGGAGTTCTTTACTACAGGTAACCTCCTAAAAGAGGTTAACTCAACTGCAATCACCTTAATACCAAAAGTCCCTAATCCCACTAGTATTGGGGACTTTAGACCTATCTCTTGCTGCAATGTAGTCTACAAGTGCATCACAAAAATACTTGCTGAAAGACTCAAGCTTGTATTACCCAACATCGTAAGTCAGAACCAAAGTGCTTTTATCCCAGGAAGGAGAATGGCTGACAATATTTTTCTCTCCCAAGAATTACTTAGAAGCTACCATAGATCACTTGGTTTGCCAAGGTGTGCTCTCAAGGTGGACCTTAAGAAAGCCTATGATAGTGTGAACTGGTCACTAATAGGTAAAGCTTTTCAATGCCTTGGCTTCCCAAATGTTTTCATTTCTTGGGTCATGGAGTGCCTTTCTTCTCCCTCATACTCAGTGAATATAAATGGTGAGCTGCATGGTTACTTTAGGGGTGCTAAAGGAATTAGACAAGGGGATCCAATCTCTCCTTACATCTTTGTCATCATCATGGAGGTCTTGACAGGGATCTTGAGCTTTGCAGCCAAACACTCAGAGTTCCAGTTCCATTGGAGGTGCAAAGAGCTTAACTTAGTTAATCTGTGCTTTGCTGATGACCTACTCTTATTCTGTAAAGGAGACAAAAAAAGCGTGCATGTGCTTAAGGAAGCTTTGGCCATTTTCCAAGAGCTATCAGGGCTT
>QANY01006395.1:0-214631 GCA_003255025.1 Datisca glomerata | reverse complement strand
ATAAAAATGAAATATTCCATTGAATTACATAAAAATTTACTAAATAAATAATACATTGAATTATATAAAAATGAAATACAAAGAATCAAAATTTTTAATGTAAATCAGATATTACATCAAATACTCAATTTTTCAGAGCCTTATTCTTGTAGTTGTCAATGAAGTTACTCGCAACATGCCTCAAATAATATTGATGATGGGCTAATGGTTCTGACCACCCATCGTGATCATTCCGTATAAAAAAAATTCACATAGTTGAAGGACCCAGCACCAAGAGTACGTAGATATCGATAAACTATGTCCAAGTGCTAATGGAGGCAGTCAATTGACAAGGCTTCACATAAGGTATTATAGAGCTCGTTAAAAGTAATCTCCTTATTAATTACGGTTCCCCTAATTGAAGGTTGATCATATGATATTACCTCTACACACTCAATTACATAAAAATGAGTCATTTGAAATACAAAGATTACATTGAATTAGATAAAAATGAAATATTCCATTGAATTACATAAAAATGTACTAAATAAATATTACATTGAATTATAAAAAAATGAAATACAAAGAATCAAAATATTTAATGTAAATCAAATATTACATAAAATACTAAATTTTTCATAGCATTATTCTTGTAGTTGTCATTGAAGTTACTCGCAACATGCCTCAAACAATATTGATAATGGGCTAATTGTTCTGACCACCCATCGTTATCATTCCGTATAAAAAATTTCATATAGTTGAAGGACCCAGCCCTAAGAGTAAGTGGATATCGATAAACTATGTCCAAATGCTAATGGAGGTAGTCAATTGACAAGGCTTCACTTCAGTTATCATAGAACTCGTCAAAAGTAATCTCCTAATTAATTACAATTCCCCTAATTGAAGGTTGATCATATGATATTACCTTTACACACTCAATTATATAAAAATGAGTCATTTGAAATACAAAGATTATGTTGAATTAAATAAAAATGAAATATTCCATTGAATTACATAAAAATGTACGAAATAAATATTACATTGAATTATATAAAAATGAAATACAAAGAATCAAAATATTTAATGGAAATCAAATATTACATAAAATACTAAATTTTTCACAGCCTTGTTCTTGTAGTTGTCATTGAAGTTACTCGCAACATGCCTCAAACAATATTGATGATGGGCTAATGGTTCTAACCACCCATCGTTATCATTCCGTATAAAAAATTTCACATAGTTGAAGGACCCAACACCAAGAGTAAGTGGATATCGATAAACTATGTCTAAGTGCTAATGGATGCAGTCAATTGACAAGGCTTCACATAAAGTATTATAGAGCTCGTCAAAAGTAATCTCCTTATTAATTACAATTCCCCTAATTGAAGGTTGATCATATGATACTACCTCAACACACTCAATTACATAAAAATGAGTCATTTCAAATATAAAGATTACATTGAATTAGATAAAAATGAAATATTCGATTGAATTACATAAAAATGTACTAAATAAATAATACATTGGATTATATAAAATTGAAATACAAAGAATCAATATATTTAATGTAAATCGAATATTAGATCAAATACTAAATTTTTCAGAGCCTTGGTCTTGTAGTTGTCAATGAAGTTACTAGCAACATGTCTCAAACAATATTGATGATGGGCTAATTGTTATGACCACCCATCGTTATCATTCCGTATAAAAAATTTCACATAGTTGAAGGACCCAACACCAAGAGTAAGTGGATATCGATAACTAAGTCCAAGTGTTAATGGAGGTAGTCAATTGACAAGGCTTCACCTAAGTTATTATAGAGCTTGTCAAAAGTAATCTCCTTATTAATTACAATTCCCCTAATTGAAGGTTGATCATATGATATTACCTCTATACACTCAATTACATAAAAATGAGTCATTTAAAACACAAAGATTACATTGAATTAGATAAAAATGAAATATTCAGTTGAATTACAGAAAAATGTACTAAATAAATAATACATTGGATTATATAAAAATGAAATACAAAGAATCAAAATATTTAATGTAAATCGAATATTAGATCAAATACTAAATTTTTCAGAGCCTTGTTCTTGTAATTGTTAATGAAGTCACTCGCAACATTCCTAAAACAATATTGATGATGGGGTAATGGTTCTGACTACCCATCGTTATCATTCCGTATAAATAAATTCACATAGTTAAAGGACCCAGCATCAAGAGTAAGTGGATATCGATAAACTATGTTCAAGTGCTAATGGAGGCAGTCAATTGACACGGCTTCACATAAGGTATTATAGAGCTCGTCAAAAGTAATCTCCTTATTAATTACAATTCCCCTAATTGAAGGTTAATCATATGATATTACCTCTACACACTCAATTATATAAAAATGAAAATTTGAAATACAAAGATTACATTGAATTAGATAAAAATGAATTATTCCATTGAATTATATAAAAATGTACAAAATATTATATTGAATTATATAAAAATAAAATACAAAGAATCAAAATATTTAATGTCAATCAAATATTACATAAAATACTATATTTTTCAGAGGCTTATTCTTGTAGTTGTCATTGAAGTTACTAGTAAGATGCCTCAAACAATATTGATGATGGGCTAATGGTTCAGACAACCCATCGTTATCATTCCGTATAAAAAATTTCACATACTTGAAGGACCAAGCTCCAAGAGTAAGTGGATATCGATAAACTATGTCGAAGTACTAATGGAGGCAGTCAATTGACAAGACTTCACATAAAGTATTATAGAGCTCGTCAAAAGTAATCTCCTCATTAATTTTAATTCCCATAATTGAACGTTGATCATATGATATTACCTCTACACACTCAATTATATAAAAATGATAATTGGAAATACAAAGATTACATTGAATTAGATAAAAATGAAATATTCCATTGAATTATATAAAAATGTAAGAAATAAATATTACGTTGAATTATATAAAAATGAAATACAAAGAATCAAAATATTTAATGTAAATCAAATATTACATAAAATACTAAATTTTTCACAGCCTTGTTCTTGTAGTTGTCATTGAAGTTACTCGCAACATGCCTCAAACAATATTGATGATGGGCTAATGGTTCTAACCACCCACCGTTATCATTCAGTATAAAAAATTTCATATAGTTGAAGGACCCAACACCAAGAGTAAGTGGATATCGATAACTAAGTCCAAGTGTTAATGGAGGTAGTCAATTGACAAGGCTTCACATAAGGTATTATAGAGCTTGTCAAAAGTAATCTCCTTATTAATTACAATTCCCCTAATTGAAGGTTGATCATATGATATTACCTCTACACACTCAATTACATAAAAATGAGTCATTTAAAACACAAAGATTACATTGAATTAGATAAAAATGAAATATTCAATTGAATTACAGAAAAATGTACTAAATAAATAATACATTGGATTATATAAAAATGAAATACAAAAAATCAAAATATTTAATGTAAATCGAATATTAGATCAAATACTAAATTTTTCAGAGCCTTGTTCTTGTAATTGTTAATGAAGTCACTCGCAACATGCCTAAAACAATATTGATGATGGGCTAATGGTTCTGACTACCCATCGTTATCATTCCGTATAAATAAATTCACATAGTTGAAGGACCCAGCATCAAGAGTAAGTGGATATCGATAAACTATGTTCAAGTGCTAATGGAGGCAGTCAATTGACACGGCTTCACATAAGGTATTATAGAGCTCGTCAAAAGTAATCTCCTTATTAATTACAATTCCCCTAATTGAAGGTTAATCATATGATATTACCTCTACACACTCAATTATATAAAAATGATAATTGGAAATACAAAGATTACATTGAATTAGATAAAAATGAAATATTCCATTGAATTATATAAAAATGTACAAAATATTATATTGAATTATATAAAAATAAAATACAAAGAATCAAAATATTTAATGTCAATCAAATATTACATAAAATACTAAATTTTTCAGAGGCTTATTCTTGTAGTTGTCATTGAAGTTACTCGTAACATGCCTCAAACAATATTGATGATGGGCTAATGGTTCAGACAACCCATCGTTATCATTCCGTATAAAAAATTTCACATACTTGAAGGACCCAGCTCCAAGAGTAAGTGGATATCGATAAACCATGTCTAAGTACTAATGGAGGCAGTCAATTGACAAGACTTCACATAAAGTATTATAGAGCTCGTCAAAAGTAATCTCCTCATTAATTTTAATTCCCATAATTGAACGTTGATCATATGATATTACCTCTACCCACTCAATTACATAAAAATGAGTCATTTGAAATACAAAGATTACATTGAATTAGATAAAAATGAAATATTCCATTGAATTACATAAAAATGTAGGAAATAAATATTACATTGAATTATATATAAATGAAATACAAAGAATCAAAATATTTAATGTAAATCAAATATTACATCAAATGCTAAATTTTTCAGAGCCTTGTTCTTGTAGTTGTCAATGAAGTTACTCGCAACATGTCTCAAACAATATTGATGATTGGCTAATGGATCTGACCACCCATCGTTATCATTCCGTATAAAAAATTTCACATAGTTGACGGACCCAGCACCAAGAGCAAGTGAATATCGATAAACTAAGTCCAAGTGTTAATGGAGGTAATCAATTGACAAGGCTTCCCATAAGGTATTATAGAGCTCGTCAAAAGTAATCTCCTTATTAATTACAATTCCCCTAATTGAAGGTTGATCATATGATATTACCTCTACACACTCAATTACATAAAAATGAGTCATTTCAATTACAAAGATTACATTGAGTTAGATAAAAATGAAATATTCGATTGAATTACATAAAAATGTACAAAATAAATAATACATTGGATTATATAAAAATGAAATACAAAGAATCAAAATATTTAATGTAAATCGAATATTAGATCAAATACTAAATTTTTCAGAGCCTTGGTCTTGTAGTTGTCAATGAAGTTACTCGCAACATTTCTCAAACAATATTGATGATGGGCTAATGGTTCTGACCACCCATCGTTATCAATCCGTATAAAAAATTCACATAGTTGAAGGACCTAGCACCCAGAGTAAGTGGATATCGATAAACTATGTCCAAGTACTAATGGAGGCAGTCAATTGACAAGGCTTTACATAAGGTATTATAGAGCTCGTCAAAAGTAATCTCCTTATTAATTGCAATTCCCCTAATTGAAGGTTGATCATATGATATTACCTCTACACACTCAATTAAATAAAAATGCGTCATTTGAAATACAAAGATTACATTGAGCTAGATAAAAATGAAATATTCCATTGAATTACATAAAAATGTACGAAATAAATATTACATTGAATTATCTAAAAATGAAATACAAAGAATCAAAATATTTAATGTAAATCAAATATTACATAAAATACTAAATTTTTCACAGCCTTGTTCTTGTAGTTGTCATTGAACTTACTCGCAACATGTCTCAAACAATATTGATGATGGGCTAATGGTTCTGACCACCCATCGTTATCATTCCGTATAAAAAAATTCACATAGTTGAAGGACCTATCACCCAGAGTAAGTGGATATCGATAAACTATGTCCAAGTACTAATGGAGGCAGTCAATTGACAAGGCTTCACATAAGGTATTATAGAGCTCGTCAAAAGTAATCTCCTTATTAATTGCAATTCCCCTAATTGAAGGTTGATCATATGATATTACCTCTACACACTCAATTAAATAAAAATGCGTCATTTGGAATACAAAGATTACATTGAGCTAGATAAAAATGAAATATTCCATTGAATTACATAAAAATGTACGAAATAAATATTACATTGAATTATCTAAAAATGAAATACAAAGAATCAAAATATTTAAAGTAAATCAAATATTACATAAAATACTAAATTTTTCACAGCCTTGTTCTTGTAGTTGTCATTGAAGTTACTCGCAACATGTCTCAAACAATATTGATGATGGGCTAATGGTTCTGACCACCCATTGTTATAATTCCGTATATAAAATTTCACATAATTGAAGGAGCCAGCCCTAAAAGTAAGTGGATATCGATAAACTATGTCCAAATTCTAATGGAGGTAGTCAATTGACAAGGCTTCACATCAATTATCATAGAACTTGTCAAAAGTAATCTCCTAATTAATTACAATTCCCCTAATTGTAGGTTGATCATATGATATTACCTTTACACACTCAATAATATAAAAATGAGTCATTTGAAATACAAAGATTACGTTGAATTAGATAAAAATGAAATATTCCATTGAATTACATAAAAATATACGAAAAAAATATTACATTGAATTTTATATAAATGAAATACAAAGAATCAAAATATTTAATGTAAATCAAATAGTACATCAAATACTAAATTTTTCACAGCCTTGTTCTTGTAGTTGTCGTTGAAGTTACTCGCAACATGCCTCTAACAATATTGATGATGGGCTAATGGTTCTGACCACCCATCGTTATCATTCCGTATAAAAAATTTCAAATAGTTGAAAGACCCAGCACCAAGAGTAAGTGGATATCGATAACTAAGTCCAAGTGCTAATGGAGGCAGTCAATTGACAAGGATTCACATAAGGTATTATAGAGCTCGTTAAAAGTAATCATATGATATTACAATTCCCCTAATTGAAGGTTGATCATATGATATTTCCTTTACACACTCAATTACATAAAAATGAGTCATTTGAAATAGAAAGATTACATTGAATTAGAAAAAAATGAAATATTCCATTGAATTACATAAAAATGTACTAAATAAATAATACATAGAATTATATAAAAATGAAATACAAGGAATCAAAATATTTAATGTAAATAAAATATTACATCAAATACTAAATTTTTCAGAGGCTTCTTCTTGTAGTTGTCAATGAAGTTACTCGCAACATGCCTCAAATAATATTGATGATGGGCTAATGGTTCTGACCACCCAACGTGATCATTTCGTATAAAATAATTCACATAGTTCAAGGACCCAGCACCAAGAGTAAGTGGATATCGATAAAATATGTCCAAGTTCTAATGGAGGAAGTCAATTAACAAAGCTTCACATAAGGTATTATAGAGCTCGTCAAAAGTAATCTCCTTATTAATTGCAATTCCCCTAATTGAAGGTTGATCATATGATATTACCTCTACACACTCAATTAAATAAAAATGCGTCATTTGAAATACAAAGATTACATTGAGCTAGATAAAAATGAAATATTCCATTGAAATACATAAAAATGTACGAAATAAATATTACATTGAATTATCTAAAAATGAAATACAAAGAATCAAAATATTTAATGTAAATCAAATACTAAAATTTTCAGAGCCTTGTTCTTGTAGTTGTCATTGAAGTTACACGCAAAATGCCTCAAACAATATTGATGATGGGCTAATGGTTCTGACCACCCATCGTTATCATTCCGTATAAAAAATTTCACATAGTTGAAGGACCCAGCACCAAAAGTAAGTGGATATCGATAAACTATGTCCAAGTGTTAATGGAAGTAGTCAATCGACAAGGCTTCACATAAGGTATTATAGAGCTCGTCAAAAGTAATCATCTTATTATTTACAATTCCCTTAATTGAAGGTTGATCATATGATATTACGTCTACACACTCAATTACATAAAAATGAGTCATTTAAAATACAAAGATTACATTGAATTAGATAAAAATGAAATATTCCAATGAATTACATAAAACTATACGAAATAAATATTACATTGCATTATATAAAAATTAAACACAAAGAATCAAAATATTTAATGTAAATCAAATATTACATCAAATACTAAATTTTTTAGAGCCTTGTTCTTGTAGTTGTCAATGAAGTTACTCGCAACATGCCTCAAACAATGTTGATGATGGGCTAATGGTTCTTGCCACCCATCGTTATCATTCCGTATAAAAAAGTTCACATAGTTGAAGGACCCAGCACAAGGAGTAAGTGGATATCGATAAACTATGTCCAAGTGCTAATGGACGTAGTCAATTGACAAGGCTACACATAAGGTATTAGAGAGCTCGTCAAAAGTAATCTTCTTATTAATTACAATTCCCCTAATTGAAGGTTGATCATGTGATATTACGTCTACACACTCAATTACATAAAATGAGTCATTTGAAATAGAAAGATTACATTGAATTAGATAAAAATGAAATATTCCATTGAATTACATAAAACTATGCGAAATAAATATTACATTGCATTATATAAAATTAAACACAAAGAATCAAAATATTTAATGTAAATCAAATATTACATCAAATACTAAATTTTTCAGAGCCTTGTTCTTGTAGTTGTCATAGAAGTTACTCGCAACATGCCTCAAACAATATTGATGAGGGGCTAATGGTTTTGACCACCCATCGTTATCATTCCGTATAAAAATTTTCACATAGTTGAAAAACCCAGCACCAAGAGTAAGTGAATATCGATAAACTATGTCCAAGTGCTAAAGGATACAGTTAATTGACAAGGCTTCACATGAGGTATTATACAGCTCGTCAAAAGTAATCTCCTTATTAATTACAATTCCCCTAATTGAAGGTTAATCATATGATATTACCTCTACACACTCATTTACATAAAAATGGGACATTTGAAAAACAAAGATTACATTGAATTAGATAAAAATTTAATATTCCATTGAATTACATAAAAATGTATGAAATAAATATTACATTGAATTATATAAAAATGAAATACAAAGAATCAAAATATTTAATGTAAATCAAATACTAAAATTTTCAGAGCCTTGTTCTTGTAGTTGTCATTGAAGTTACTCGCAAAATGCCTCAAACAATATTGATGATGGGCTAATGGTTCTGACCACCCATCGTTATCATTCCGTATAAAAAATTTTACATAGTTGAAGGACCCAGCACCAAAAGTAAGTGGATATGGATAAACTAAGTCCAAGTGCTAATGGAGGCAGTCAATTGACAAGGCTTCACATAAGGTATTATAGAGCTCGTCAAAAGTAATCTCCTTATTAATTACAATTCCCCTAATTGAAGGTTGATCATATGATCTTACCTCTACACACTCAATTACATAAAAATGAGTCATTTGAAATACAAGATTACATTGAATTAGATAAAAATGAAATACAAAGAATCAAAATATTTAATGTAAATCAAATATTACATAAAATACGAAATTTTTCAGAGCCTTGTTCTTGTAGTTGTCATTGAAGTTACTCGCAACATGCCTCAAACAATGTTGATGATGGGCTAATGGTTCTGGCCACCCATCGTTATCATTCCGTATAAATAATTTCCCATAGTTGAAGGACCCAGCACAAGGAGTAAGTGGATATCGATAAACTATGTCCAAGTGCTAATGGAGGTAGTCAATTGACAAGGCTTCACATAAGGTATTCTAGAGCTTGTCAAAAGTAATCTCCTTATTAATTACAATTCCCCTAATTATAGGTTGATCATATGATATTACGTCAACACACTCAATTACATAAAAATGAGTCATCTGAAATACAAAGAATACATTGAATTAGATAAAAATTAAATATTCCACTGAATTACATAAAAATGTATGAAATAAATATTACATTGAATTATATAAAAATGAAATACACAGAATCAAAATATTTAATGTAAAACAAATATTACATCAAATACTAAATTTTTCAGAGCCTTGTTCTTGTAGTTGTCATTGAAGTTACTCGCAACATGACTCAAACAATATTGATGATGGGCAAATGGTTCTAACTACCCATCGTTATCATTCCATATAAAAAATTTCACATAGTCGAAGGACCCAACACAAGGAGTAAGTGGATATCGATAAACTATGTCCAAGTGCTAACGGAGGCAGTCAATAGAAAAGGCTTCACATAAGGTATTACAGAGCTCGTCAAAACTAATCTCCTTATTAATTACAATTCCTCTAATTGAAGGTTGATCATATGATATTACGTTTACACACTCAATTACATAAAAATGAGTCATTTGAAATACAAGATTACATTGAATTAGATAAAAATGAAATATTCCATTGAATTACATAAAAATGTACGAAATAAATATTATATTGAATTATATAAAAATGAAATACAAAGAATCAAAATATTTAATGTAAATCAAATATTACATAAAATACTAATTTTTTCAGAGCCTTGTTCTTGTAGTTGTCATTGAAGTTACTCGCAACATGCCTCAAACAATATTGATGATGGGCTAATGGTTCTGACCACCCATCGTTATCATTCCGTATAAAAAATTTCACATAGTTGAAGGACCCAGCACCAAAAGTAAGTGGATATCGATAAACTATGTCCAAGTGCTAACGGAGGCAGTCAATTGATAAGGCTTCACATAAGGTATTATAGAGCTCGTCAAAAGTAATCTCCTTATTAATTACAATTCCCCTAATTGAAGGTTGATCATATGATATTACGTCTACACACTCAATTACATAAAAATGAGTCATTTGAAATACAAAGATTACAGTGAATTAGATAAAAATTAAATAGTCCATTGAATTACATAAAAATGTTCAAAATAAATATTACATTGAATTATATAAAAATGAAATACACAGAATCAAAATATTTAATGTAAAACAAATATTACATCAAATACTAAATTTTTCAGGGCCTTGTTCTTGTAGTTGTCATTGAAGTTACTCGCAACATGACTCAAACAATATTGATGATGGGATAATGGTTCTAACCACCCACCGTTATCATTCTGTATAAAAAAATTAAAAAGGTTGAAGGACCCATCACCAAGAGTAAGTGGATATCGATAAACTATGTCCAAGTGCTAATGGAGACAGTCAATTGACAAGGCTTCACATAAGGTATTATAAAGCTCGTCAAAAGTAATCTCCTTATTAATTACAATTCCCCTAATTGAAGGTTGATAATATGATATTACCTCTACACACTCAATTAAATAAAAATGAGTTATTTGAAATACAAAGATTCATTGAATTAGATAAAAATGAAATATTCCATTGAATTACATAAAAATGTACGAAATAAATATTATATTGAATTATATCAAAATGTAATACAACGAATCAAAATATTTAAAGTACATCAAATATTACATCAAATACTAAATTTTTCAGAGCCTTGTTCTTGTAGTTGTCATTGAAGTTACTCGCAACATGCCTCAAACAATATTGATGATGGGCTAATGGTACTGACCACCCATCGTTATCATTACGTATAAAAAATTTAACATAGTTGAAGGAGCCAGCACCAAAGGTAAGTGAATATCGATAAACTATGTCCAAGTGCTAACGGAGGCAGTAAATTGACAAGGCTTCACATAAGGTATTATAGAGCTCCTCAAAAGTAATCTCCTTACTAATTACAATTCCCCTAATTGAAGGTTGATCATATGATATTACCTCTACACACTCAATTACATAAAAATGAGTCATTTGAAATACAAAGACTACATTGAATTAGATATAAATGTAATATTCCATTGAATTACATAAAAATATTCGAAATATATTACATTGAATTATATAAAAATAAAATACAAAGAATCAAAATATTTAATGTAACTCAAATATTACATCAAATACAAACTTTTTTAGAGCCTTGTTCTTGTAGTTGTCATTGAAGTTACTCGCAACATGCCTCAAACAATATTGATGATGGGCTAATGGTTCTGACAACACATCGTTATCATTCCGTATAAAAAATTTTACCTAGTTGAAGGACCCAGCACCAAGAGTAAGTAGATATCGATAAACTATGTCCAAGTGCAAATGGAGGTAGTCAATTGACAAGGCTTCACATAAGGTATTATAGAGCTCGTCAAAAGTAATCTCCTTATTAATTACAATCCTCTAATTGAAGATTGATCATATGATATTACCTCTACACACTCAATTACATAAAAATGAGTCATTTGAAATACAAGATTACATTGAATTAGATAAAAATGAAATATTCCATTTAATTACATAAAAATGTACTAAATAAATAATACATTGAATTATATAAAAATGAAATAAAAAGAATCAAAATATTTAATGTAACTCAAATATTACATCAAATACAAAATTTTTCAGAGCCTTGTTCTTGTAGTTGTCATTGAAGTTACTTGCAACATGCCTCAAACAATATTGATGATGGGCTAATGGTTCTAACAACACATCGTTATCATTTCGTATAAAAAATTTCACATAGTTGAAGGACCCAGCACCAAGAGTAAGTGGATATCGATAAACTATGTCCAAGAGCTAATGGAGACAATCAATTGATAAAGCTTCACATAAGGTATTATAGAGCTCGTCAAAAGTAATCTCCTTATTAATTAGAATTCCCCTAATTGAAGGTTGATAATATGATATTACCTCTACACACTCAATTAAATAAAAATGAGTCATTTGAAATACAAAGATTACATTGAATTAGATAAAAATGAAATATTCCATTGAATTACATAAAAATGTAAGAAATAAATATTACATTGAATTATATAAAAATGAAATACAAAGAATCAAAATATTTAATGTAAATCAAATATTACATCAAATACTAAATTTTTCAAAGCCTTGTTCTTGTAGTTGTCAATGAAGTTACTCGGAACATGCCTCAAACAATATTGATGATGGGCTAATGGTTCTGACCACCCATCGTTATCATTCCGTATAAAATATTTAACATAGTTGAAGGACCCAGCAGCAAAAGTAAGTGGATATCGATAAACTATGTCCAAGTGCTAACGGAGGCAGTCAATTGACAAGGCTTCACATAAGTTATTATAGAGCTCGTCAAAAGTAATCTCCTTACTAATTACAATTCTCCTAATTGAAGTTTGATCATATGATATTACCTCTACACACTCAATTACATAAAAATGAGTCATTTGAAATACAAAGATTACATTGAATTAGATAAAAATGAAATATTCCATTGAATTACATAAAAATGTTCGAAATATATATTACATTGAATTATATAAAAATAAAATACAAAGAGTCAAAATATTTAATGTAAATCAAATATTACATCAAATACTAAATTTTTGAGAGCATTGTTCTTGTAGTTGTCATTGAAGTTACTCGCAACATGGCTCAAACAATATTGATGATGGACTAATGGTTATGACCATCCATCGTTATCATTCCGTATAAAAAATTTCACATAGTTGATGGACCCAGCACCAAGAGTAAGTGGATATGGATAAACTAAGTCCAAGTGTTAATGGAGGTAGTCAATTGACAAGGCTTCACATAAGGTATTATAGAGCTGGTCAAAAGTCATCTCCTTATTAATAACAATTCCCCTAATTGAAGGTTGATCATATGATATTACCTCTGCACACTCAATGACATAAAAATGAGTCATTTCAAATAAGAAGATTACAATGAATTAGATAAAAATGAAATATTCTATTGAATTACGTAAAAATGTACTAAATAAATAATACATTGGATTATATAAAAATGAAATACAAAGAATCAAAATATTTAATGTAAATCGAATATTAGATCAAATACTAAATTTTTCAGAGCCTTGCTTTTGTAGTTGTTAATGAAGTTACTCGCAACATGTCTCAAACAATATTGATGATGGGCTAATGGTTGTGACCACCCATCGTTATCATTCCGTATAAAAAATTTCACATAGTTGAAGGACTCAGCACCAAAAGTAAGTGGATATCGATAAACTATGTTCAAGTACTAATGGAGGCAGTCAATTAACAAGGCTTCACATAAGGTATTATAGAGCTCGTCAAAAGTAATCTCCTTATTAATTACAATCCTCTAATTGAAGATTGATCATATGATATTACCTCTACACACTCAATTACATAAAAATGAGTCATTTGATTGAATTAGATAAAAATGAAATATTCCATTGAATTACATAAAAATGTACTAAATAAATAATACATTGAATTATATAAAAATGAAATACAAAGAATCAAAATATTTAATGTAACTCAAATATTACATCAAATACAAAATTTTTTAGAGCCTTGTTCTTGTAGTTTTCATTGAAGTTACTCGCAACATGCCTCAAACAATATTGTAGATGGGCTAATGGTTCTGACAACACATCGTTATCATTCCGTATAAAAAATTTCACATAGTTGAAGGACCCAGCACCAAGAGTAAGTGGATATCGATAAACTATGTCCAAGTGCTAATGGAGGTAGTCAATTGACAATGCTTCACATAAGGTATTATAGAGCTCGTCAAAAGTAATCTCCTTATTAATTACAATCCTCTAATTGAAGATTGATCATATGATATTACCTCTACACACTCAATTACATAAAAATGAGTCATTTGAAATACAAGATTACATTGAATTAGATAAAAATGAAATATTCCATTGAATTACATAAAAATGTACTAAATAAATAATACATTGAATTATATAAAAATGAAATACAAAGAATCAAAATATTTAATGTAAATCAAATATTACATCAAATACTAAATTTTTCAGAGCCTTGTTCTTGTAGTTGTCAATGATGTTACTCGGAACATGCCTCAAACAATATTGATGATGGGCTAATGGTTCTGACCACACATCGTTATCATTCCGTATAAAAAATTTCACATAGTTGAAGGGCCCAGCACCAAGAGTAAGTGGATATCGATAAACTATGTCCAAGTGCTAATGGAGATAGTCAATTGACAAGGCTTCACATAAGGTATTATATAGCTCGTCAAAAGTAATCTCCTTATTAATTACAATCCTCTAATTGAAGATTGATTATATGATATTACCTCTACACACTCAATTACATAAAAATGAGTCATTTGATTGAATTAGATAAAAATGAAATATTCCATTGAATTACATAAAAATGTACTAAATAAATAATACATTGAATTATATAAAAATGAAATACAAAGAATCAAAATATTTAATGTAAATCAAATATTACATCAAATACTAAATTTTTCGGAGCCTTGTTCTTGTAGTTGTCAATGATGTTACTCAGAACATGCCTCAAACAATATTGATGATGGGCTAATGGTTTTGACCACCCATCGTTATCATTCCGTATAAAAAATTTAACATAGTTGAAGGACCCAGCACCAAATGTAAGTGGATATCGATAAACTATGTGCAAGTGCTAACGGAGGAAGTCAATTGACAAGGCTTCACATAAGGTATTATAGAGCTCGTCAAAAGTAATCTCCTTACTAATTACAATTCCCCTAATTGAAGGTTGATCATATGATATTACCTCTTCACACTCAATTACATAAAAATGAGTCATTTGAAAAACAAAGATTACATTGAATTAGATAAAAATGAAATATTCCATTGAATTACATAAAAATGTTCGAAATATATATTACATTGAATTATATAAAAATAAAATACAAAGAGTCAAAATATTTAATGTAAATCAAATATTACATCAAATACTAAATTTTTGAGAGCCTTGTTCTTGTAGTTGTCATTGAAGTTACTCGCAACATGGCTCAAACAATATTGATGATGGACTAATGGTTATGACCACCCATCGTTATCATTCCGTATAAAAAATTTCACATAGTTGAAGGACCTTGCACCAAGCGTAAATGGATATCGATAAACTAAGTCCAAGTGCTAATAGAGGAAGTCAATTGACAAGGCTTCACATAAGGTATTATAGAGCTCGTCAAAAGTAATTTCCTTATTAATAACAATTCCCCTAATTGATGGTTGCTTAAATGTCCTAAAGTGAATCTAACTATTTCAGGAACAACATTTGCTTAAACGTCCTAAATGCATTTGAATAGCAACTTTTGCTGAAACGTTTCAAATGCATCCCAGGAGCTAGCTTTGCTAAAATGTCTTACACGCATTTCAGGAACAAGCTTTGCTGAAACGTCTTAATTGCATTTTAGGATGGCAGACCCGTTATAATTTTTTGGGCTATTTCGATAATAAAAAAGTTGAAGTAAAAGTTACAATGCCAAACATGATAGCTTTTTATGCAATTGAAGTTGAACGTTGTCGATACGACTTGGAGAGTTTTAGGGCCATCCCATCTACTATCAGCCATTGAGGTGGTCTCATGTGGCCTTTCCTATTCATACAAGCATGCACATAGACAAATAATTGTAATTTTCAGAATATGCATATCATAATTAAACATGCTTAATGTGACTTTGAGTACATCATTTTTGGACCTTACAACACATGATTACCTTTGTACTTAACATACCCCTCCTTGGGTTTTGTAGCATATCAGCCACTTCCCATAACGATGGTCATGTAGCGTGAGGTGGAAATGGTTGGTTCCCCACGACTTCTATGTCCGCGTTAATTATCTCTCCCTTTTGGAACTGTCAAGGAAAATCCGTCTCAATATTTTACAATCTTTGGTTGCATGAGTGGTGTCTCGGTGGAAGCGGCAATACCGAGGTGATTCTATTTCTTCCCTAGTCGGCAAGTTTTCCACCCAAGGTGTAACACCCAACTAATTTTACTTTTAATTAATAATTATGCATCAAATTGTCATGATTATTTATTTAATTCTCCATGTTATCTAATTTAATGCTTGAAATGAATTCATCTATGTTTTACAGACAAACGCTTCGAGGAGCCTTAACGACTCAAATGTGCTTATTTAAATATGACAGTTTATGGATAATTAAATAGTAATTGATTTTTCTTCAAATATGTAAATAGTTTCTAAATTTTAGGTTGGCTGACCGTGTACTATATAGCTATTTTCTTAATTGTTTCCATTAACCAAAACAATATTTTTGATCATGCAATTAGATTTAAACTTGGTTGTGCTAAGATCCTCTTTGCGTATGATCTCTCCTACTTTTTTATTATTTCATAATTCAAAGCATTTGTGATTGAGAGTTAGACTCTTTTATTTCCCCTTCTATCTCCAACCAAATCAATCTTTGGTTTGAAATTTAGAAACAATTTCAAAGTCTCTTTTCTTATCACTTAAAAAAATAGTGAGTTGGCAATCTCTTATCTCCTAAAGATTTACCAACAATGCTACCTTCACTTTAACCCTAATTTCTAATTATATTTAAAGACCCTTAACGTACACGTTGAGAAAGAAGAAAAAATAGCATTTAGTTCCCTTTGTGCTCCACCTTGCTTCCACCGTGCACACAAAGCTCCTTAGAAAAGTCTTCAATTTTGTTTAACGCCCTCACTAACAACGCCACTTCCAAGTAGGAGACCTTGTTTGGTTTTCCCTTTATCTTTCCATCAACAACAGTAGTATCTAAGTCTCTTTTACTGTGAGACGAGAATGAAAAATCAAGGTGTTTTAGAGAGAGTTCAAGTTTTAAGCAAGATATACAGGTTAGTCAAAACCCCAAGTCCTTTATCTATTTTTTCTTAGTTTGATTCTTGAGGGTTAAGTACTATAATATGAACATATACTAAGAGAAAACAAATAACCAATTGAAGTTAGTATAAACCTAAAGTTACCTCTTTTATGGTTTTAGTGTGATTCCTCAAAGTTCAATGTTTTATATATAAAAAATATATTATTTCCAGCAATTCTTCTTGAATGATTCAATTTGCAGAGATAATGTATTCTCGGGAGTCTTGTCTTTAACTTTCTTATTCTTGCTTTTAAAGGAGATGCATGTTTTTGGTTAATACTTGAAGCTTTGATAATTATTTTAGTTAGATTTGAATATTCTCATTTTGGCATTCTAATGGTTTAAAGATTTGTTATTGTTGTATGTCCAATAATTTTTTACGATTATGAGTTTACAAGCTATTAATCTTAAGGTGATCCAAGAAAAGTCTCTAAACAATTATTTTATGTACTTGATTATGTCTCACGGTTATTCATTAACATTATGGATTAAATGTGCTTGATTTTGTAATTGTTTTCAATGACCACGTGAAATTGATAAAATATTTTAATGTGTAAAATTTAATAGTTTTGACACTTTGAGCGTTGACCTCTCGAAGCATTCTCTAGTCTTTTGGTTTGTGCTAAGGACGTCAGGTAAGTAGAATTTTATGCATACTTTAATGTTTGTAAACTTTGATGCTGAATTGGTTTATCATTGTGCTGTCACTTGATATTATGTTTACTTGTATTTTTTATTATGTTATCTGTGGTGTATTGTATTGTAATGTTAATGATTGTAAATACGTTCTACATATACATGTAGGTTTGTAGTCTGAATATAATCAATTCAATAAAAGTTTAAACACATAGTGTGTGTTAAGCCATGAAAGAAGTGTGGGAAACGGGACGCGGGGGACCGCCGGACCCAACAAGGGTTAATGGTTAATGTGAATGGATGATCGTTTGGCTTGTCTAGTGATATAATGTGAATGAATGATCGTTTGGCTTGTCTAACGATATAGTGTGAATGGATGATACTACCAGGGCCCGGTAGTCAAACAAGTTCCGTAACAATGGCCACTACCTCTTATTGGCTGAACATTACACAAGTGAGCTCACGAATAAAGAAAAGAAAAGAATGAAATGGAAATAGTAAAGAAGGGAATGTGTCAAGTTTACATGGAAAGAATGTAAGGAAACATACAAAATGAAAGCAATGGAAAACAAAGTGATAAAATGAGTTTTAAAGCGTAGGACAAACACGACTGTTTAAAACGGATTTGAATGCTCATGTCTTTGCTAAGTTTGTGTAAGATTTTACTTACTAGGCTTTAGCTCATTCCGTTGTTTCTTAATATTTTCAGGTGAGGAGTAATTGCGGGATGACACATTGTGGGCGAATTCGACTTAGTAGAATATTTTGGATAAGGATTTCAAACGATTACTTTATGATTAATTATTCTTATTTTGATGATTTAGCTTAACTTTATTGGTTGATATTTGATTAAGTTTCCACTGTAAATTCTTATTATTTAAGTACTTTGAACTTAATATTGCTTATTTAAAATAATAGATTTGAATAGGTGATGTTTTAAATTATGCTACATTTTCATGTTTAATATTTAATTAACGTTAAAGAGGATAACACTTCTTAGAATTTAATCAATAAGGTATTTTAGTTTGGGGGTGTTACAGTTTGGTATCAAAGCAAAGGTTTAGACGATTCTGTAGAATTCATAAATGTTGTCTAATATAAAAGGAGGAAAACTACTGAGTGACACCACAAGAGGTCTTCTCGTAATTTCCTGGTAAGATTTAGTGTTTAATTGTTAGAATTAAATTTATTGTATGATTTTGTATGTTATATGAGATTACAATGAAATGATAAACGTGTTAAGTTATTAGACAAATTTATTTGTACAAGAATGCCTCCTAGGAATGCTTAAAATTGAATTAATGGTGAAATAATTGGGGTGAATGGTAATGAGACGGGGAACGATCAACATGGTACCCTGCTTAGTTTGGAAACATTTATGCAAGCAATAGCTACTTGAGGACAAGCTCAACAAACAAAATATGGCCCTTCCGTAAAATGGTCAACATAAATTTTCTGAATTTAAGAAGTTATCTCCACCACTATTAGAAGGAACTACCGATCCACTTAGAGCTAAAATGTGGATTACTGAGATGGAGAAAGCATTCATTGACTTTGGCTTTTACATGTTACAAGGAGATGCGTATGATTGGTGGCGGCTGATTAAACGCCAAAGTGAAAATGATGTTGAGGCCTTCACTTGGGATATGTTCAAGAATTCATTTTTCAATCATTACTTTCCATAAAGCATTCGACAGGAAAAAGAGAGAGAGTTTGTCAAGTTAGAGTAAGGGATAAAACTGTCGCTGAGTATGAAGCTACTTTTGCACGATTAGCGAAGTTTGCTCCAGATTTGATGGCAACGGAAGAGAGTCGAGCCAGGTGCTTTGAAGAAGGGTTGAAAGCTAGTATCAAGCAAGCAGTGATTCCGTTCAAGCTCGCTACCTATAATGGACTAGTTAATAAGGCATTGTTAGTGGAAAAAGCACAACGCTTAGATCCAGACCAGAACAAATTGTGTTTAAGTGGTCAGAATCATAATGGAAGTAACTCTAAGGGAAATTTCTGGAAGAGGGACAATCAGAAAAGGAAATTTGGTGATGGAAACGACAACAAAAACCAACAAGGAAAGAAACCATAAAGGACATGTCAGAAGTGCGGCTAGGAACACCTTGGTGAATATCGTATGGGTACAGGCTTGTGTTTCAGGTGTGGCAAACGTGGTCACCTTGCTAAAGATTGTGATGGAAACTTCTACAACAATAATGAATAGAAGAAGGCCCAGGCTCGAGTGTTTGTGATGACTAAAGAGGATGCTGATAACTCCCCGACTGTTGTTTCAGGTACTATTTTTGTATGTGAAATGGTTGCTTGCATTTTGCTTGATTCTGGTGCTACTCATTCATTTGTAAAAACTGTGCTAGCTCAGTAATTAGGGATGCCATTTGTATTTTTAGAGCCTTCGGGGAAGATTCTTGAGGCGACTAGAGTTACAAAGGACTATCCATTAGTGATAAAAAAGCATGTACTGTCAGTTGAACTTATCATCTCGGATGTCCATGAATTTGACGTTATTTTGGTGATGAATTGGCTATAGAAGCACTATGCAACTATTGACTGCCATGAAAAAAGTGTTATTTCAACCCCCTAGAGTGCCCAGATTTCATTTTGCAGGGCTAAGCCAAAACCTCATAGTCCTTTTATCTCTACTATGAAGGCTTGGCGATTACTGAATAAAGGATCTGTGGGGTACTTAGCATCATTGATAGAGTTATAGAAAGAAGGCCCTTCTATAGAAAATGTATCATTTATACGTGAGTTTGTTGACGTGTTTTTCGAGGATCTGCCTGGTCTAGCACCAAATAGGGAAATTGACTTTGTTATTGATCTTGTACCTGGTACAACCCCTATATCTAAAGCGCCCTATCGAATGGCTCCTGCCAAACTTATGGAACTCAAAGTCTAGTTTTTCCCCATGGGGTGCTCCAGTTTTATTTGTAAAGAAGAAAGATGGAACAATGCAGTTGTGTATTGATTACCAAAAATTGAACAGGGTGATTATCAAGAATAGGTACCCACTACCAAGAATTGAAGATTTGTTCGATTAGCTTCAATGAGTTATTATTCCTAGATTGATCTGCGTTCTGGGTATCACCAATTGAAAGTTAAAGAAGAAGATATTGCCAAAACTGTGTTATGAACTCGATATGGGCATTATGAATTCCTTGTAATGTCGTTTGGGTTGACCAATGGCCCTGTAGCTTTTATGGATTTTATGAACCGTTTTTTTAAAGAGTACTTGGATCAATTTGTCATTATATTTATTGATGACATTCTGATTTATTCTCGCCCTAAGGAGGAGCATGAGTAACTCCTCTGGACAGTGCTGGAAACCCTTCGTGAGAAGGAGTTATTTGCCAAATTTGAGAAATGTGAGTTTTGGTTGGATAGAGTACCATTTTTTGGGCACATCATATCTAAAGAAGGTATAGTAATAGATCCTGGCAAGATCGAAGCAATTAAAAATTGGCCAACTCCAACTAATGTTGGTGAAGTTCGTAGCTTTCTGGGATTATCAGGCTATTATCAAAGATTTGTAGAAGGGGTTTTCCAAAGTTGCCTAACCATTAACTCAACTAACGAGAAAGAATGTGAAATTTCAGTGATCGAAGGAGTGTGAACAGAGTTTCAAGAGTTGAAGGAGCGATTAACAACTACCCCAGTCTTAGCACTTCTTGTAAGTAACGAAGGGTTTGTTATTTACAGTGTTGCTTCGAAGAAGGGTCTTGGTTGTGTGCTTATGCAACATGGTAAGGTGATTGCTTATGCCTCAAGACAACTAAAAGATTATGAAAGGAATTACCCTACCCACGACCTTGAGCTCGCAGCTGTTGTGTTTGAGTTGAAGATTTGGAGACACTACCTTTATGGGGTTTTATATGAAAGTCTCAAGTACTTCTTCGCTCTGAAGGAGTTGAATATGAGACAATAGAGATGGTTAGAACTAGTCAAAGATTATGATTGTGAAATCAATTATCACCTGGGCAAGGGTAATGTAGTAGCAGATGCTTTGAGGTTCTTTTGCCTCTTTGCAAGTTATCCAGAAACCTTTGTTAAGGGAGATTCAGAGTTTTGTATTGGAAATTTTACCCCAAGAGATTCTGGTTATCTCGCTACTTTGACGATTTGTCCAACTCTTTTTGAAAGAATTATGACATGACAATTGGATGATCCACAACTTATTGGTAGTAGCAAACAATGTAGAGTTAAAACGAGAAATTTTAAGTGAAGCACATGACACTCCATACTCAATTCATCCGGGAAGTACGAAGATGTATTGGAGTCTAAGGGAACATTATTGGTGGATTGGCATGAGTCATGATGTAGAAGAGTATGCACAACGTTGTCTTATGTGTCAGCAGGTTAAGGCTGAGCATCAGCGACCTTCTGGTCTTCTGCAACCACTTATGAAACCTGAGTGGAAGTGGGAGCACATCAGTATGGATTTTTTTGGGGGTTATCAAAGTTTTTGAAAGGCTACAATTCTATTTGGGTTATTGTTGATCGACTTACGAAATCAGCACACTTTTTACCAGTCAAAAATACCTACAAGATGGAGCAGTATGCTCAATTGTATGTGCGGGAAATAGTAAGGCTTCATGGAGTTCCACTGTCTATTGTATCTGATCGTGATTCGAAGTTTACTTTCACATTCTGGAAAAGCTTGCATAAAGTATGGGTACCCAGTTACTGTTCAGCATAGCATTTCATCCACAGTGTGATGGGCAATTAGAAAGGACCATTCAAACCTTTGAAGATATGTTGAGAGCTTGAATTATTGATTTTCAGGGCACTTGAGATGATATATTTCTTCTTGTCGAGTTCTCTTGTAATAATATCTATCAATCTACAATTGGTATGGCACCTTATGAGGCATTGTATGGGAGAAAATGTCGATCACCTATTCATTGGATGAAGTCGGAGAACGAAAATTGTTGGGCCCGGATATTGTTTAGAAGATGATTGATATAGTTGAAAAGATTCATCAGCGAATGAAGACAGCTCAAAGTAGATAAAAGAGATATGCAAATAAAGGAAGGAAGCCTTTGGAGTTTGTTGTTGGCGACATAGTATTTCTAAAGGTCGCTCCTACGAAAGGTGTTTTGAGGTTTGGGAAGAAAGGCAAATTAAGTCCCCGTTTTGTAGGACCTTTTGAAATATTGGCGAGAATCGGTGAGTTAGCTTATCGACTTACATTGCCACCAGTGATGTCAGGAGTTCATAATGTATTCCATGTTTCGATGTTAAAGAAGTATCTTCCAGATCCGTCTCACGTCCTTAGCTACGATGCTTTGGACCTCCGCCAAGACCTTACTTATGAAGAAGCACCCATCAGAATTCTGGATAGAGAAGAAAAGGAACTTAGACAAAAGAAGATTCGTTTGGTCAATGTGTTATGGAAAAATCATGCAGTAGAAGAGGCAACCTTGAAGCGCGAGGATGAAATGCGTGCCAAATATCTGAATTTGTTGGGTACGTATTAATTTCAAGGATGAAATTATTTTAGGAGGGGGGAATTGTAACACCCCAACTAATTTTACTTTTAATTATTAATTATGCATCAAATTATCATAATTATTTATTTAATTCTCCATGTTATCTGATTTAATGTTTGAAATGAATAAATCTATGTTTTGTAGAGAAAAGCTTCGAGGAGCCTTAACGACTCAAATGTGTCTACATAAATATGACAGTTTATAGATAATTAAATAGTAATTAATTTTTCTTTAAATATGTAAATAGTTTATCAATTTTAGGTTGGTTGACCGTGTACTATATAGCTATTTTCTTAATTGTTTCCATTAACCAAAACAATAATTTTTATCATGCAATTAGATTTAAACTTGGTTGTGCTAAGATCCTCTTTGCGTATGATCTGTCCTATTTTTTCATTATTTCATAAGTCAAAGCATTTGTGATTTAGAGTTAGACCCTTTTATTTCCTCTTCTATCTCCAACCAAATCAATCTTTTGTTTGCAATTTAGAAACCGTTTAAAAGTCTCTTTTCTTATCACTTAAAAAAATTAGTGAGTTGGCAATCTCTTATCTTCTAAAGATTTGCCAACAATGCTACCTTCACTTTAACCCTAATTTCTAATTATATTTAAAGACCTTTAACGTAGCCGACTTTGGCACGTTGAGAAAGAAGAAAAAATAGCATTTAGTTCCCTTTGTGCTCCACCTTGCTTCCACCGTGCACACAAAGCTCCTTAGAAAAGTCTTCAATTTTGTTTAACGCCCTCACTAACAACGCCACTTCCAAGTAGGAGACCTTGTTTGGTTTTCCCTTTATCTTTCCATCAACAACAGTAGTATCTAAGTCTCTTTTAATGTGAGACGAGAATGGAAAATCAAGGTGTTGAGAGAGTTCAAGTTTTAAGCAAAATATACAGGTTAGTCAAAACCCCAAGTCCTTTATCTATTTTTTTCTTAGTTTGATTATTGAGGGTCAAGTACTATAATATGAACTTATACTAAGATAAAACAAATAATCAATTGAGATTAGTATAGACCTAAAGCTACCTCTTTTATGCTTTTAGTGTGATTCCTCAAAGTTCAACGTTTTATTATATGAAAAATATATTATTTCCAGCAATTCTTCTTGACTGATTCAATTTGGAGAGATAATTGTATTCTCGAAAGTCGAAAGTCTTTAAATTTCTTATTCTTGCTTTTAAAGGAGATGCATGTTTTTGGTTAATACTTGAAGCTTTGATAATTATTTTAGTTAGATTTGAATATTCTCATTTTGGCATTCTAATGGTTTAAAGATTTTTTATATTTGTATGTCCGAGAATTTTTTACGATTATGAGTTTACAAGCTATTAATCTTAAGGTGATCCAAGAATAGGCTCTAAATAATTATTTTATGTACTTTGATTATATCTCATGGTTATTCATTAACATTATGGATTAAATGTGCTTGATTTCATAATGGTTTTCAATGACTATGTGAAAGTGATAAAACATTTTAATGAGTAAAATTTAATAGTTTTGGCACTTTGAGCGTTGACCCCTCGAAGCATTCTCTAGTTTTTTTGTTTGTGCTAAGGACGTCAGGTAAGTAGAATTTACGCATACTTTAATGATTGTAAACTTTGATGTTGAATTGATTTATCATTGTGCAGCCGCTTGATATTATATTTAATTGTATTTTTTATATTTTATATGTGGTGTATTGTATTGTGATGTTAATTAGACTGTAAATACATTCGTACCTATACATGTAGGTTTGTAGTATGAATATAATCAATTAAATAAAAGTTTAAATACGTGGTGTGTCTTTATGCCATGAAAGACGTGAGTGTGAAACGGAACGCAGGGGACCGGTAGGCTTAACAATGGTCAATGGTTAATGTGAATGAATGATCGTTTGGCTTGTCCAGCGATATGAGGTGAATGAATGATCATTTGACTTGTCCACAGATATAATGTGATTGTATGATATTAACAGGGCCCGGTAGTTGAACAAGTTTCATAATAATGGCCCACTGCCTCTGATTGACTGATCATTACATAAGTGAGCTTGTGAATAAAGAAAAGAAATGAATGAAAATAGTAAAGAAAGGAATGTGTGAAGTTTGCATGGAAAGATTGTAATGAAACATATAAAACGAAAGCAATGGAAAACAAAGTGATAAAATGATTTTAAAGCGTAGGACAAATACAAATGTTTAAAATGGAATTGGATGCTCATGTGTTTGCTAAGTTTATGTAAGATTTTACTTACTGGGCTTTAGCTCATTCCGTTGTTTCTTAATATTTTCAGGTGATGAGTAATTGCGGAAAGACACCTTGCTTTATGATTAATTATTCTTATTTGGACGATTTGGCTTAAAATTATTGGTTACTATTTGACTAGGTTTCCGCTGCAAATTTTTATTATTTAAATAGTTTGAATTTAATATTGCTTATTCTAAATAAAGGATTTGATTAGGTTATGTTTTAAATTATGCTAAATTTTCATATTTAATGTTTAATTAATGTTAAAGAGGATAACACTTCCTAGAATTTAATCAATAAGGTATTTTAGTTTGGGGGTGTTACACAAGGTCTCCACATGACCTTAACCTTGACCCGCACATCCAACAACGCTTCTACCTTAGCCATGGAGTATGGGAAAGGTGGTGGATCATCCTTGTCGCTTCTGTCCTATTTTTCACCTTGTCCTTGGGGTTATACCAAGGCTACTTGCGGTTTGTATCTTGCGGGCTTCCATGCAAGCCCCCGCGCTCACTCTGCTCCGCAACATTCGGCCTGGACACTGAAGTGTTGGTGTGTTGAGCAGCTACATGGAGGCGTGAGAAAAAAAGTGGCAATGTCGAGGTTTTCCAAATGTTCTCTATACTCATTCATCATTCCACAGATGCACATCTTCATCAAGTCATCGTCCTTCCATTCTTCCTAGTAATACAATGATTTGTCTTTGAACCGCCTGACATAAGTCATCAAGTCCTCATCTTTCTTTTGACGTTCACGCCCCAACTCGAGAATGCTCATATTTTCACCAGACAAAAAAGAGTTTGTCATGAAGACATAAACCATATGCGACCATGTTAAAATCGATTCCGACGCCAGATTGATGTACCATGTGTATGCTCGCTCTGTTAGCAATTTTGAAAACTCCCTCAGCCTCATGGACTCAGCACATCTCTATGAGCCCAAGTCATCAATGAAACGTACGACGTGCTCTCTAGCACATCCTTCCTTCCCACTGTACTTACAGAACTTTGGGGGCACATAATCAGACGGATATGGTTTGAGGACCAGCTCGCATGGGTAGGGGGATGAAAGTCCATTATCATCTCGCTCAGGAAGGCTTTGATGCGCTCCATCTCCAACACCTTTTGTAGTGTCTCCTTGGTAACAAAAGGGACTGTGTCAGTGCCATCGAACTGGATGACATGTCCTAGCGCGGGACGCATGAAGACTGTCGGGAAGGCTGCTGGCGGAATGATAACATTTGCGGGGTCACTCGAGGACCCACGTTTTGATCATTGTTTATTGTCTCGGACCCGGATGAGCCTCCAGGATTTATTGGTGGAATCTGTCTATTGGCGTCAGTCTGGTTTGCCATGTCAGAAGTGATAACATGAACAACAGGCAGTTGTGGATGAGGGTTCTGGCACCCGCGAAGAGAGCGGTCAACGTGCTAAGAAGGGTACGAATCTCAGCCTTGGAGGCCTAGAGCTCTCTAATGGCATTAGTTTGCTCAGGCACCATCATTGTAGCAGTAGTAACGGCGGGGAGGTTGATTGTCTCCTTAGAAGTAGCAACTTCTATATCATGGTTCTCAACAGTTGGGTTAGCATTCTCTCTTTTCGAATGAGAAGAAACTCTCATGATTCGACTACGTCCAGCCGTACTCGAAGAAAAAAGAAGGTGGTAGACAGATCACTCCCTAGTGGAGTTGCCAAAATGTGTCAGGGTTTAGGATGATGTGCGTATGAGTGATATAGTCTATGTCAAGTACATGAGAGTTGGTGGTCGGGGGGTGAAGGACAAGCAACCTAAGGCAGCAAGGTGACAACTGCCTTTAAGACTCTAAAGGTAGGTGAGAAACTCGAGGAGAATATTCTTTGTCTTGGTCTCGGGATTGATAAGAAGTGATTGCCTCCATAATTGTGCAAGAGACTCCTTATATAAATGGGGTCAAGTGGGGACCGCATACATGTCCCTTTCAGCCGCATGTAAATCACATGACTACGCTTAAAACGTAGTCACATACTAAAAATGTGACACCGTGCCACATCCTTAAAATGATGTATGATTTGATTCACATGATTACTTTTCATACTCACGACTAGTCGTGTCTTTATGGCATCGAGTAGCCAAAAAACAAACCCGGAGGTGTTAGGCTCATACTGTACTTAGGACAAGACGCCACCTGTCATCGGGCCTTCCCAAGACGGATGAACGGAGACTACGGGCAGTGCGACACGGGCCACCCGCTGTGGGGCACCCTCCCTGACGGTGGGTCAAATCGCTTCCCACCGTGGGCACCCCCTACGGCGGGTAAAGTCCCCCTACCTGCAGTGGGCACCCCCCACGACGGGTAAGGTCCCCTACCATCAGTTCAGCAAGTTCCTTCTTCTACTTGTATTTATTTTTTTGTAAGTTTTGTTCATCTTTGAAGTTATTCTCAGGTTTTTAGGGTATTTCTCCTTGAAGTTATTCTCCTCAGGTTGTTCTCCTCGATAAAATTAGAGGGTGTAAAAGGCTTGCCTCTTTGTTGGGTCGATAGAATATTAACTTCTTTATTGATTGATTAGGGTTTGGTTCAATTTATGAATTTTTATATCATCCCTTAGGGTTTTGAAATAGGGTTTTTAGTTTAAGTTGTTTCTTTACTGAATTTTTTAGGGTTTTGAAATGGGGGTTTTCGTTTAAGTTGTTTATTTACTAAAAATCTTAGTTTAATTTTTGTTACAGTTATTAGGAACCTCTATTACAGTTATTCAGAGGGTAAGATTTTGAAGGGAAATAGAACTTCGGACATATTACTTGACCATGTTTAATTGCTCTGTTATGTCATTGGCTAACGACAAACATGGAGAAAAAACAAGGTTGAGAAAAAAACATTGGGTGAGACAGGCCTTCAACTCAAGGCCCAAATGTGACATGCTATTGAATAATCTTTCTGAATGCTTCAATGCCTACATATTGGAAGCAAGAGACAAACAGATTATCCCTATGATGGAGAATATTAGGAGATCATTGATGTGTAGGATTAAAAAAAGAGATGAAAATGTAAAATTTAATGGCATGATTTACCCAAAAATAAAGAAGAAGCTCCAAAAATCGGTTGAAGCTTATAAGAATTGTGCATACAATTGGTCAGGTGGAGCCACTTTTGAAGTTCGGTCTAGTTTTGACCAATATGTGGTCAATTTGAATATGCATAGCTGTAATTGCGAAAGGTGAGATCTCTCTGGTATCCTTTGTATGCACTCTGTCCAATGCATCTATTTCATGGGAAAGTCACAAGAGGATTGTGTCCATCGTTATTTCCACACCAAAACTTGTTGAGGACTTATGACCATTCAGCCTTGTAATGGACCAAAATTGTTGCCCATGATCAGTGGGCTGACTAATCTTGACCACCCATTGCCTCTGATTGCAAAAGGAAGCCTGGAAGTCCAAAAAACCAAAGAAAAAAGAGTAATGATGAGGCTACCTCAACATCAAATGCATTAAGAAGGCGTAACTCTACGTTAACATGCAGTAGGTGCAAATAGTTTGACCATACTAAGAGAACATGCAAGGGAGCGCCTATGGCTTCTAAATGTAATCAGCCTACCTCAAGCAATCAACATGCGTCAAGTAATTAGTCTACCTCTCCAAGGATGAAGAGCAAAGCCGCAAGAGGGGAAAAAGGCTTGGGAGAGCCACTTATAAATTTGTCGGATTCCAGGTATGTTTTTTTAGCAACTTATGCTTTCATTAACAATATGATTTTTCAATATGTTGTAATATGCTGAACATGTTCAGATGGAATTTGAATATGGTGTAATATGCTAGAATTTAAATATGTTGTACTATGTTGTAATATTGTTACTAGATGCCTATTAATGAAGTAAGGGGAACTGAAGAATCTGGATCAAGTGTTGTCGGGCCTGGTGGAGGTGTTGTCGGGGCTTGTAGAGGTGCTGTCAGGACTGGTGGAGGTGTTATCGATGTTGTCGGGGCTGGTTGAGGTGTTGTCGGGGTCTGTAGAGGTGCTATCAGGGTCGGTAGAGCTAGTATCAATGTTGTTGCGGTCGGTAGAGGTGCTGTCAGGGCTGGTAGAGGTGCTGCGGGGTCGGTAGAGGTGTTGTCGGGGCTGGTAGAGGTGTTGCCAGCTCCGGTAGAGGTGTTGTTAGCATCAGTAGAGGTACTGTCAGGGCCAGTAGAGTTATTGTCGACGCTGGTAGAGGTGTTGTCATGGTCAGTAGAGGTGGTAGAGGAGTTATTAGAGCTCATAGAGGTGTTGCCAAAGGCCGTGAAGGTGTTATTGTAGTTGGTAGAGAAGTTGGCTAATGGATGTTTATGTATTTTTTGTGTACATGTATTTTTTGTATACATGTAGGGTTATTGCAGTTGGTAGAGCAGCTCGCTAGCGTATGAAACTAGATATTATGGAAGATTGTATTATATGCTTGATATTTTTTTAGACTTTTTATCAGGTATATAAGTATCGAATAATTATTGTATTTAACAGGTTTATAAGTTTCGAAATGGTTACATTTTATATTGTATTTAACATGTTTATAAGTATCGAAACAGTTATATTGTGTTTGACATGTTTATGAGTATTGAAATAATTATATTGTATTGTATTTAACAGGTTTATGAGTTGCGAACAAGCTCAATTTAACAGGTGATATTTTAAAAAGACACTAAAGATATCTCATAAAGTTTAATACATAAGTATAGCTTCATAATAAGTGAAATTACAAACCATAGATTAATCTCTATTACATAGCCAACATCAATGTAATAACAATCCATGAAAGAATAATAATTTGCCACATGTTCTTTAATTTATTGCGATATAATATATTTTTTAATGGAGAGTGACATAAGGACCATATTAAAACAATATGTAAACTATGATGATCAAATTGAAATTGTTTAAACTACGATGGTCAAATTGCAAATAGGTGCAAACTATGATGGTCAAATTGTAAAAATATATTTTTGATAAAATAAATTATATAATATATGAGATGGAAAATATAAAATAATATTTTAATGTCATGTCATCACTTAACGTGCCACATCATCACTTAACGTGTCCGTTAATGAAGAGTGATAGAAGGACCATGTTGAAACGTTAAGTAAACTGTGATGACCAAATTGAGACTTTTTAAAACTACAATGACCAAATTAAAAATAGGTGCAAACTACGATGGCCGAATTTATAATTTTCCCTAATGTTATATTATTATTTCTGACTATTTTATAAATTAGTTTACTTTATTGATAAGATGTGTAATTGATTTACACACATGTTTATCTTTTGAGTATAATCATTTATATTATAATTTATTGTCAAGTTGGTTACTTATTACACGTATGTTATGATACAAGTACGATCGCTCAAGTTACCATGTAATGTAAAGTTGAGTATGTTTGATTATGTTTACATGTGCCAGCATAAATCATATGTCCATGTATGCATTTAAGCTTTAGTCATTATCATGAATTGGATATTACGAACCATGAAGCTCAAATAAGTAAGTGATAATTGAATGTTCTTAGGGTTTTGTTAACATTGAGTTATAATTCAATGTTCTTGGGGGTTTTGGTAACCTTAAGTGATAATTCAATGTTATTGGATTTTTTGTAACCTTAAGTGATAATTCAATGTTCTTGAGATTTTGGTAATCTTAAGTTATAATTCAGCGTTCTTAGGGTTTTGATAATCCTAAGTGATAATTCAGTATTCTTAGGGTTTTGGTAACCTTAAGTGATAATTTAGTATTCCTGGGGTTTTGGTAACCTTAAGTTATAATTCAATGTTCTTGGGGTTCTAGTAACCTTAAGTGATAACTCAGTGTTCTTGAGGTTTCAGTAATCTTAAGTGGCAATAGGTTCAGTGCCATTGAGGTCTCAGTAACCTTAAGTGGAAACAACTTTAGCATCTCCCATTCTGTCATGTTCATGTTATATTTACATTAAAGTTTAGATTTTTGTTAGTGTTCAAGACAGTTATTTTGACTAGGTTGTTAACTGAGGGACATAGTTAACTAAGTTAAGATTAAGTTATGTTGGATCAAGTCTATATGATTTAAGTATGTTACATGTATTAATTTATTATGTCTTTTGACTAGGTTGTTAATTGAGGGGCATAGTTAACTAAGTTAAGATTAAGTTATGTTGGATCAAGTCTATATGATTTAAGTATGTTACACGTATTAATTTATTATAAGTCAACTACTGAACATGTTAAGTAAAGTCATATTTATGCATGTTGTATGATTCCACAAATGATACATGTTTTGTTAAACAAGACACGATTAAGCATTTTACGTTTCCACTTATGATATAGGACAAATTAGGTTATATTATGATTGCATTTATGGCACGTGGTTGCATATCATTATGTTAGTTTACTTACTGAGTATTCTTAATATTCATTCCCCTGCAATTGATTATGTTACAGGTGATGGCGCGCAACATGAGTGAGGAACTGTCATAATCAACGAAATTAGAAAATATTTAATTAATAATGATTACAAGACATTAGAGATAGATAATTTGTTAATTGCAGTTGATACATGAATTTAGGAATTTTCATGTTTTAATCTACATTTATATGATTTACTTTCATGTCCTATGGATTTATCTCGTTGTCTTTATTAAGAAATTTAATATGACATCTATTACAGTTTATAAAGTAAGATTTTGTGACAATTTGATGCTTGCATTATTTAATGTTAAAGTTGGGGTAAAATTAGAATTTTCAATTTGAGGATTTTTCTAAATTAGGATTCAGTTGAATTGTGGATTTTTAAATTATGAAATCACGTGCATGTTTAACACTCAGAAATCGGGGCGTTACATATAATGTGATAGGCCATAAAAGACGGTTCAGAGATAAAAGCTAGAATCTAATCATGAATGCATGTGAATGAGGAGTTTTTGTTGTCATTCTACTGTCATGAGATACAGAGGTTGCTTGGATTGATTGTGGATGCTGACGGTCCTTTGTAACGGTGACGTCCAAGTAGGTACTCATGAAGAACTTAGAGGATGGTCATTGTATGTCTAATCCAATCACAACGCTTTGCACGTGGATTGCTTTACTTCTATGAAACTCTATATGACTCCCTGAAAAGAGAATTGTAACTTCAATAGGGAAATCGTAGATGCGATCTCTCACTATCATTCTTCTTTGAGAATGCCTTCTAAATGAAAAAAGTGGTTCATTAGAAAAACTTTGCCCATGAACATATGAGTAAAACGCCTTCAAGTCCTTCCATATGCTTCTGAATATCGAATCTAAAATTCTTATACCCATCCGCATCAAGTTCTGCATATCCATCTGAAGGATTTAAGCTTTACAAGTTTCATATGGCGATTATGGGCTCATTCAGACTAAACTGCAGAAGCCCCTATGAGACTCGATTGGTTTCTTGTGTGTGAGCGTCAGCTTGGATAAAATTCTAAGAGTGTGTTTACATGATAAAAAGTGTGTTTCGAGGTTAGTTAAACTAGTTATCGGAGATTAGTATGTATCAAGAGAAACCCTTAGTGATGGCATGATAAACTTATTTTGTGTTGAAGAAATATGTTCGTATAAAAAAGACTATCCATGTAGAGTTAACTACCCCCCCCCCAAAGTGTCGTGATGTGTTGATAGGAACTATTTATATTGAAAAAGAACCCACGAGTTGGGCTTGATAAGATATCTCTCCGTATGTATTGATGAAACTATCCATGTCAAACAAACACCTATGAACTTGTTTGATGACTGTATGGATTGACAGGAAATGTCTATATTGGAATGAAAAGCACAACTTAATGTATTAATCTCCACAACCACAAATCCATATAGCTTTGTTTGTTTACTGCTTGCCAGAATGTATTGATGCTTCAAATGACATTACAATTAGGTTGTTATAGCAAATATCCCACTATTTTTTTCTTTTGTTTTTAGGGATCTTGAAGCCCAATCGCAGACTCTACCATGGAGTAAGCTTCATAGGACTTATAAGATATAGAGGTTTAATTCATTGTTTTGAATGTCAGGCATGATCATCAACGATTTAGGGGTTGCCTTTAAGGTCATCAAAAAGAGCAAAGTTTGGGTTTCATATGCAGTTGGGTGTGGCTTTGAATGATATAGGATGAATAAGGAGGCTAAGGGACATATCCATAATTTTGAAAGGAGGTCTTTTAAAGGTTTTTTTTTTCTGAGAAGGCTATTACATTTGCCTCTATAATGGTGATTGTGTTCGCATGCCTTGCTTCTTTGCTAACTTGAGTGGGTAGGCTTCTTCAAGGGACTGCTTCCGTACTTGTTGCAGGTTCGACGAGCCTTGGAAGGCTATTTCTCATCTCTCGCACAATACTCACAATCTTTGCTTGAGCCTGTTGTAAAGACTGAATGACATTTATCATGGCTGTGATAGGATTTTCATCTTTTGACTATGGTGGGTTGTTTTGGGCATGGTTCTGGTTGGCTTTATGGAAGCTTTGAAGATTTCTTCAATGGGGGACTTCGCTTGCCTCTCGACTCTTGCATTTTTTTCTTGCATCCCCCTTTTTATAGGCATTTTCCTCAGGATTTTGATGCCAAGGAATTCGCGTAGTCTTCTTCTTCATCTTGTTTTCTGAGCTCTACATCGACATCTCACTCATTTGAGAGCTTTGATTGGATGAATGTAGTGGTATTTTTCTATTTTTCTCTCTTTTGGGTGGAGCCTCCCTTTACGGGCGGCCTCCCTTTCCCCTTGTGAGGAATCAACCTTCTTTAAATGCGTTGCCCACCTTTTTTGCCCAGCCAGTAGGTCTTCTTGTTTTGTTCTGCACCTCATCGTCAATGGCGCTTTCCCTGTTTCTCTGTAATATCCCGACCCTTCGTAAATTGGTATTTTTATAAAATTGATTTAAAAGATAGAGTGATTTTAAAATTTAATTTTTAAAAAGTGATTGTTTGTAGTTTTGGTAAAATAATTTTAATTATATATTGTTTAGTTTAAGATTCAATTTTTCAATTTTAAAAGAATTTTATTTTATATTATAAAACTTTAGCTCACTCACACCATATGCTTATGTATACCCTAGTATTACCCTAACCTTATTTGATCCTTGATTAGACAATCTCACCCTTCAATTGTAACCCACTCACACTATATGCACATACACACTAAGCTAGCCCTAACCTAATATATATATTCCAAAACTTCTTCTTCTCTCCTAGCTCTCCCTCTCACGCAGCCCCCTTCAATGAAACTGTTCTCCCTCTTTCTCTGCGTTTTCTTCTCCTTCTCTCTTCTTGCTCATTGCTGTTGCCGTCGACATTCCATCACCGGTAAGTTTTTTTTCTTCTTCTTCTTCTTCTCTTCTTTCTCTGTCTTTTCTCTCTCCCCTGTTTTGTTTCCCTTTCCCCCATCTCTCATACATCCCTTTCTCCTTCTGTTTCCTTCTCTCTCATCCTCTGTTTCTCTCTCTCTCTCTCTCATAATTTCTCTCTCTTCTACTTTGTCTCTCTGCTTCTCTCTTTATCACTCTCTCTTCCCCTCTCAGATTCCCTCTCTATTTTTCTTCCCCTCTCTGTTTCTCTCTCCTTCTCGTTCTCTCTCTCTCTCTGTCTCTCTCTACATCTTTCTTCTTTCTCTCTCTCCCTCTCTCTCCCTTTGCTTCTGCCATCACTGACGGTTTATCACCGAGGCCCCCTTTCCCCTTCCCTCTATTTCTCTTTCTCTCGCCCTCTGTCTCTCTCTCTCTCCATCTCTGTCTCTCTACTTCTCTCTACATCCCCCTCTCTCTTCCCCTCTCAGATTCCCTCAATGTTTTTCTTCCCCTCTTTGTTTCTCTCTCCTTCTCATTTTCTCTCTCTCTCTCTTTCCCCCCTGTTTTCTCGTGCTTTCTGTTATGCAACTGGGTCCTGCACCCAATTCTTCTGTCCTGAACCAGTTCATCACGAACCGAACTGGTTCAGTTTACTCGGACCGGCCTGAAACCCAGAGTCAAAAGATAAAGCTTTGGGTCAAATGGTTCAGACCTGGCTGGTTCAGACTAGTCCGGTTTGATTTTATCTATATATTGTTTTTTGACCTCGTGCTGACCGTTTTGCATTGTTTTAATTAAATCTATACTTTCTATTTTATGATATTAAAAATGTGTTTATATTGTTTTATTTCCAAATAATTTAGTGATTATATTTTTTTGGATTTCAGGTCAATAATCGTTGCCCAATTCATCATGATGTATTTCAGTTAACGTGTGATCAATTATGATTAGGTTGTTAACTAGAGGATATGACAAGCCAAGATATGATTAAGATTGTTAAATGATTCTGTTTGAGACACGTGTTATCTGTGTGTTATGTTAAGCCATGTCATGATCAAGTACGTTACTTTATTTCATTTATGTTATATGTCAAGTTCATTTATGTTATGTCATGATTGCATTTATGACATGTGGATGCATGTTATTATGCGAGTTTGCTTATTGAGTATTTTAAAATACTCATTCCCCCACAGTTATTTATGATGCAGGTGGTGATGGCGAGCAGCATGAGTGGGAGACTGCCATAACCAGTTAGATCAAAGGAATTTATGTTTTCAGTTTATGATTTGATTTAAAACTTAGAAAAATATTTTCTGTTAAACTTTGTTATTCAAGTAGTTTATTTTACGTTATTTTTTTCTACGAATTATGATGAGTGAAAGTTTCATGAATTATGGATTTCAAGTTTTGACTTTATTTCAGAATTTAATTCAATTTTTTGAGGTTTTATTAATTATACATTTAAGACACTTTATCGTTTCCGCTATTTTATGATTAAGATTCCGATCATGGATAAGTTTAACGCTTCCGCTATTAAAGGTCAGGGGTTTTCCATCATAGGTAAATTAGTAATTTTCAATTTGAGAATTTTTTCAAAATTAGGGTTTGCTTCGAATTGGAGATTTCAAAATTTTAAAATTACGCGTATGTTTAACCCTCGAAGATCGGGGCATTACATTCTCTCTCCTACTTCTTTTTTCTCTTTTCTCTCTGTCTGGTTCTCGGTATTACTTGATATGAAGCACTTTTGTCATCTTTGAGTCTAGCTTTTCTCTCTTTCCTTTACTAGGCTGTGCTTCATGAGTAATTTCCTTAGATAGGAGTTTTCTCATTGGGTTGCACATCATACGACTCGCTAATTTATTTTTGTTTCCCTTCAGTATTGGGGTGGATGAGCAATCAGCCTTTTGTGCGAATTTCGCAACTACTCACTGTTGGGCCTTGCCACAATTTGGGCATCAACAAAATTATGATGTCCAAAACACGCAGCTCTTCCAAATTTTGTATTTAATGAGATTCAAAGGCTCTTTAACAATATCAACCTCATTGGTGATTCTTATTTTTGAGTTCTTTGTTTGTTCATCTATCTATATTAACTCTTTAGAAAATAAGACCACTCTCTACCAAAATTAATCTTCAACAATAATATCTAACCGTGTATCACGAGACGAGCAAGATTAATGCACGATTTAGTGTGAAATAACGGCCCTATTTGTTATTTTCTTGAGAGAGGCAGAGCACTAGTAGAAATAAAGACTAGCGCACCCATTGTTCGTCCCTGTGTGTCTCTCTTCATTATATTCTTTTGAAGAATATTGTCTTTGTTATATGTTCTTTTATGGAATTAGATAACAAAAGAACAAGCTGACGGTCCTATCATATTTTTTTTAAACGATACCCTATCATGCTTTGCGGTCTTAGAATTGATATTTTTTTATAAGAAATATTGATGGTAGTTCACGTGCAATGAAATTATCGAATTTCCTTTTCTCGATTAGATCTAACATATTTTTCTTAAATATTTTAGTTTTCAATTAACCAACCGAATTCATAGTTTTTGTCAAGTTCCACTTTACGATAGAATTAGATACTTAGGTAACAATTTAAAAACTGACATTTCATAATTATATAAATCCAAGCTTGAAATTTTTAGCTCTCCTTAATGGTCAAACTTGAGCTGACGATCAAAAGTCTTAACAATCACACCAACATATTAGGGTAAAATATAAAAAAACACCCTTATTGTTTTAACTTGTTGCCATTTTGTTCTAGTTTTAATTCTGTCAAAAGGGTCTCTGAAATTACAAAACTCACGCAATCTACAGCCTCCAGTAGGCGCTGATTACAGTGCGCGATTAAAGATCAAAATCCATGATGCACTATCAAAGATAAGTTTGATAAAAAACACTTCAATCAGGCTTTGGTGTGTATGACCTCCCAAATGGGCGGAGTCACCCCAATGGCCAGCATCCCACTTGTGACGTCTACAGCCACAGCCACGGCAGGGCCCCCCCCCCCCAACCCCTAGTCTCACTTTCTCTCAATCTATCAATCTCTCAGTTTCTTTCTCAATCTCTCAGTTTGTCTCTCAGCCTCTTAATCTCTCAATTTGTGGTTGAATTTAGTAATTTATGGAATTATTGATTCGTAAAATTTATCTTAAGAAACGGATTTGTAGTTGAATTTAATTTATGGTTGAATTTGATAATTGATCAAATCATTGATAATGATAGAATTTATCTTAGGAATATGATACGAGGTTGGTTTGTAGCTGAATTCGTTAAGTGATAGGATTATTGATAGTTGATAAATTTATCTTAAGAATTTGATTTGTCGTTATCTTTTTTGTGGTTGAATCTGATTCATGGTTGGTCTGTAGTTGGGCCTGATAATTGATAGCGTTATTCTTAGGAATATGATTTTTGGCTGAACATTTATTAGGAATTTGATTTGTGCTAAACTGAGACATATTTTCAAAAGATAATAATGGAATCAGTGGACTCACATTCACAATGGTTTTATATCTTAATATTTCTCTTTCTCTCTCATATATGTGTGTATACATATATATATTGTTGACCCTAGTCAAGATGACAACTTTGACGATGATAAATACTACGTGAACTAATATTTTTAATTAAGCTTGTAGGTTCTAAATAAAGTGAAAATAAGGTCGAAAACACTCAATGTTGAGTGTTTAATCAAAAAGAATAAATGACAATTGAAACCGTACATGGTGAGATACACGCGATATATTATGAAGGGCATGAAGTATATCAAACGAACTTCAAATAGTTTAAATCAAAGTTGGTTGAACTCAGAATGTCGCAACGAATTTAGAACCGAATCGAACCACCTATGAACAAGACTGTAAAAGGCCGAATGGGATAAAATTGTGTAAAAATGTCAAGACCCGGTTCACGCCCGGTTCAGTGTCCAAATCGGCTCAATTTTTTGGGCAAATCCGATCATACCATAGAAAATCAGACAGGCTATTTTGGAACTGGTTAGACTGGTTCACTATATGGTGACACCAGTTTTACAATTAAGGCAATTACTTAGCTAATTACCAAACCGGTCCAACCGGTAGGGAAACTAGTGTAATCGGTTTGTCGAAAAGGACATTTCTCGTTAAATGACAGCCGGTCTGATCGGTCTCAATAGTAAATTCAACATTATAAATGCCCCACCACATTCACAATTCCAACACATCTCTGCACTTCCACTCCTCTCCGACGAAGTTTTGTAGAGTTTAATATTTTGAGAGACTTATATTTTGAGCAAGAATTTGAGAAATATTCCAAAGAGAAGCTAGAAAATATTGTAAATGAAAAATTGAGGGATCTACTCATTGAGAGAGTGGCTGATTTTGTCAAAGTCTGATTGGGACTATAAGTGAATAGGATTTGTAAATGTTTGATCTTCATTGTTAAGAAGGTTGCTTGGGAAAAATCTTCAAGAGGGATCCTTGGAGCATGGATGTAGATATAGGTTTTTCCGAACCACGTAAATTTACTCTATGTCAAATCTCTCCCTTCCCTACGCTTTTATTTACACACACTTTACGTACTTAATTTCTCGCACGTTTAATTTATGCACTTTAATATTCCGCATCGTTATTATTTTATTTATTTAATTACATGTTTATTAAATATTACTTGATTGATTTACTTTGTTATTAATTTTATATTTGAAGCTATTTTATTATTCATATCAAATATTTTTTTTTAACTTTTTCTCCCTTAATAAAGGGGTGTCATATCAATCATGCATATATATATATACTATAAAAGACACCGTAAACAGGGGCAACGCTAGTGACTTCAATGATCTCGAGTCTTGGCTCTACCCCTACAAACACTCTGATGTTCTTCAGACCCTTTTACGTCTTGTTCTTACGGTTCGCATCAGCATTATAGGCCTTTAAAACTTTGAACTTAATGCACAGTTTTCCAGCCCCAATGCCCTTCTCATCATATGTGTCTAGTACCAGGCCAGTTCTGAAAGGTTAAAGATGATGCGCTTGACGTAGTGACGGGGTGCTGGAATGAATTAGTCAAAACAAAATTATCTTGCAAACTGAAGGGATTTTACGGTTCTTCCCTTAGCACGTTGCTCTACCGTAACGTCAGAATGCCGCATCGCATGGAGACCAGAGACTCTCTTTGATGCATTTTCACAATAGTAATAAGTAGCAAGGGCCCTTTTCTTCGACCTTGTAGGGAAGTCGTAGAGCAGTTGAATTGGGTGCATGTGTATGAATACTATCATCCTTAATAGGTAAGTCCTGGACTTTCTACTCAAGATTGCAATCCAATAACTCATTGTTTAAAAATTTGTATCAATTCAAACCTAACCAAAAATCACTAGTTTAGTCGATTCTATATGTATATGCGGTTCGGTTCAGTTTGAAATTTCATTAAATTTTGAACCTAACTAAAACTTCATCAAACAATGTGATTTTTTATCTACCTACTTTAGACAAGTCATCAATTTCCTTATGCTACAAACGTTTAAGGTGATATATAAAAGAAAGGTTACGTTCTTTGACAATTCTCCATTTTGCCCAGATCTGTTGCCCTTCTTTCTATCCATTCCTTTAAAGGCCAAAAATGTGCTTACCTTTAAGTTATAGATTGAGAAGCAATTGAAACAAGCATCATGACCAATGATGATGAAAAAGCTTCACTTGCTCTCTCGAGTAGAGACAGAACATTAGATGTCGAGTCATTGTTCACCAATTTAAAGCTCCAAATGTAATCTTGAATCATAGTAGCAACATCCTTAAACTGACAAAGATAGAGCAGCCAAAGATTGAGATTTGAGCTCTATGGCTTATTCAAGCTCCAATGAGAGAGCTAGGGAAACACCGCCTCTAAATCATTTAGACCCAAGTATCTCTTTATTCACCTGCCGCTATTAGTGCCCGAGCATCCTTTATTTACTTGTCTGCGATCTGGATTTAGGGGTTTGGATCATAATTTAGGGTTGTATTAGTTTAAGGGTCTTTATTAATCTTAAATAATGACTTAGGGTTTGGATCATGATTTAGGGTTGTATTAGTTTAAGGGTCTTTATTAATCATACTGAGATGTTGTGTAGTATCGAGACAAAAAATCTTGGTACCACACTGTTACCCGGTTTCACCTATTACGAAAAGGTTTAAACAATGTACATTGTATTAAGTAGAGACAATTTTAACCTATCCAATGAATGTGAAAATGTATTGCCATAGTTTTGTTTGGCAAAAAGGTAATGTCATGTTCGACAATCGATAAAAAAGAATGTCATGTTCAATGAGCACATGTATTTTTTTGTCGATTCAAATGCAAGTGGCACATCATGTCGAACCAATTTTTTTTGGCAAAAAAAGAAAGTAGAACAACCATTTGCTAAATATCTATCCGGCTTCAATGAATGACGATACACTCTTTGGCTTCCACAATTTATGTACGATATATTAAGAGCTCATTTGATGTTTGGAGTCATCTATATTCAAGTGATAACTCAAGGAACTTTTTAGATTAATTGTTGTTCAAGCATGTTTGTGTTAATAACAAGTTTGTGAGAATGTAGTATTATTGCACGATCGTCATTCACGCTACAAAATTAGACCAATGTCTCAATCCCTCAAGCAACTTGTCTATAAGTTGTTTGAGATTGAGAGTCCATTACATGGTGGCATTGTTTAAATTGAGAAGTACCCTCTCTGATTCAACAATAAAGAGATGAGTTTTCATTATATGATGATGACATATGAACATCCATCAAATTGGTATCATTTTCTGTTTTACCCACACCCTCCCAATCAGTAGGGTTGTAAGAAAACTGATCAAACTGACCAAACCAAATAGAATCGCATCAATTTAGGCAGTTTTTATCGTTCACAACATTTTGGTTCGGTTTCAGTCCTACAGAAAGCATGCGGCTTGGTTCGGTATGCTATTTTTGTTAGAAAATCACGCAGAACAAAGGCGAACCGCGCTCTCTCTATATCAAATGAAAAACATCTCAAATCCTAGTCTTCTTTCCCTCTCTCATTTTCAAACCCTTGTAATTTTCAACTTCATTTAGCCACTCCACTTCTCCTTTCTGTCTCCCATTTTCAAACCCTAACCTTCTAAACATCCTCACATCCTTTTTTCTCTCGTTCTCAAACCCTATCCTTTTGAAGAATTCACCGCCTCCCTCTCCTAGTCTCAAACCCTAGCCTTTCAACTTCATTCGGCCACTATCCTCCTCTCCCCCTATCATATTTTCTCTCTATGTTTTCTATTGCATTTAAGTAATACTTGTAGACATCGGATTTACATTTTAAAAAATTTCAAGACTATTTCCTTGAGTTTAAAAAAATTGTTACCTATTTTTAGTGATGACATAAATCATGTACGCGATGGGAATATGCAATAAAGAAAACTAAAAACGCAGCCAAGAAGAAGGTTCCAAGAAAAAGTTCAAGGAAGAAAAAGAAATCAAGAAAAAATCCACCTTAAGCTTCTAAAAGATGGAGAACAAATAACAATGTAATTATAAAGATTAATGTTAATCACATTGTAGTTTGATAAAAATAGTTGTAAACATAATGATTATGCTTACGTAACATGTAAACATAAAGTTTACATTCTGTAAGATGTAAACATAAAGTGGACTAATATTTTAATTAAGTGTGTAGGTTCTAAATAAAGTAAAAATACTTAATCTTAAGTGTTTATGCAAATATAAAGGGTAATCTAAATCATACATGGCAAGATACATGCGACATATTACGAAGAGCACAAATATATTAGACGAACTCCAAATAATCCAAATAAAAGTTGGTTGAACTCAAGATGCTGTAAGTAATTCAGAACGGGGCTGAACCACCCATGAACCAAACCATAGAAGATTGAACCATATGGAATTATTTGAAAATGTCAAGGCCCAATTCACCCCGGTTTGATGTCCAATTTTGGGGGTCAATCAGTTCATTCTGATGGGAAATCGGACAAGCCAGCTTAGAACCTGTCAGACAGGTTCCCTAACCGGTGAGACCAATTTTGCAATTAAGATAATTACTTGCCTAATTGCTAAAACCGGTCAGACTGGTGGAGAAAAGGAAATCTTCCTTAATTGACGATCGGTCTGTTCGGTTACCCAACTAGTCCGTTCGGTTGCCCAACCGGCCCGTCCTGTTGTCCAACTGGTCCGCCTGGTTTCAATAGTGCTTTTTAACACCCTATATATCCCATGGAATTTTCATTCCAACACACATCTCTACATCTCTCCACTTCTCTCCAATGAATTTCTGTATAGTTTAATATTTTTAAGGGGCTTGTAATTTGAGCGAGTCTTTGAGAAATTTTCTAGAGAGAAACTATTAAATATTGTGAGCATAAAATTGAGAGATCTATTATTTGAGAGAGTAAGTTATTCTGTAAGAGATTCGAAGATCTTAACCGAGCTTCATTGTCAAGATTTGATTGGCACCATAAGCCAATAGGGTTCGTAAAGGTTTGGTCTTCACCGTTAAGAAGATCATGAGAGAAAAATCTTCATGGAGGGATCCTTAGAGCATGGACATAAAGATAGATTGTTCTGAACCACGTAAAAATATTGTGTGTCAAATCTCTCTCTTTCCTACTCTCTTTATATCTACATGCACTTTATTTTCAGTATTTAATTTCTTGCATGTTTAATTCACGCTATTTAACTCTAGATTTATTATATCATTGCTTGAGTAATTTACTTTGTTATTAATTTTATATTTTAAGTAATTTTATTATTTTATATCAAATATTTTTTTAACCTTTTCCTTTTATAAAAGAAGTGTCATATTGATCCTGCAATTGGTATCAGTGTCTAGTGCTCGAATATCTAAGACTTAATAGTCTTGAACAATAGCATCATCTTTTGGTTTTCAAGAAGGGCAATCAATTTTTAAACCTCCATCTCTCGATGGAGTAGATTTTAAATTTTAGAAACTTAGAATGAGAGTTTGTATTCAATCCATTGATTATACTTTGTGGAAAATTATCGAAAATGGTCCCTACATGCCTAAATCACAAGATTTGACAAAGAACAATAAAACTAAATTGTCTTTAAATGCTCAATGAAGTTAAAGGCTAAATTGAGTCAAAGACATTTGGCATGTATTAGAAATCACACATGAAGGCACAAATGAGATTAAAGGCTCTAAGATTGTTATTCTCATGCATGAGTATGATATGTTTAAGATGCGTGAAATTAAAAGCTGAAGACATGTTTGCACATTTTAATAGCATTGTAAATTCTCTTAACGTACTTGGTAAGACCTTTACCAATAGCGATTTGGTCATTATCAACGTCGTGAGAGAACAATGCAATTACTATTCAAGAAGTGAAAGATCTTAGGATGCTTTCACTTGAAGAACTCATGGGTTCATTGATGACTCATGAAATGGAGTACATTGAAGAGGATGTGGACTAGGTAAAATGAGAAAATCTATTATTTAAAGCCACATCCATTGATAGTGAAAGTGATGAAGATCTATTACACTTCACAAAGAAGCTTCGAAAGCTATTCACTAAGAGAACATGCATTTTAAAGAAAAACCCAAAGAAAAGAGAAGCTCGATTGCAAATGAACATGAAAAGGTATAAATGTGCATAATGGCACATGTAGACATGGTTACCAAGCCCAACCTTCATAATAATCTTGATTATCGATAAATCACATGAATTTAATTTTCTTAATTATTTTTTGTATGCATTTTAAAAATTGAAATCTTTTTATTTAAATCATATGCATAGATTGAGGGGGAGATTTTTAAAAAATTGACTTTTTTAATTCATTTTGATGATTTCAAATGGGGATAATTAACTACGAAAGGAGGAGTATTTATTCACTAGCACCTGGTTTCTGGAACGTAGTTCTCCAACTAAGTCCCAAGAGCCCTATAGAGATCAGGTAAATCTACAGTGGTCATGAGATAACGTGCGTCCCCTGGTTCAAACCCGCGACCTGGGGGGAGTAAACCTCCAGACTTACGAGACCATTTACACTACTACCCTTATAGTTGAGGAGTATTTTTTTATTCATATTAAAAATTACCAAAGGGGGAGCATTTTTTTTAAACAAATGATATGTCTAATTTTTTTTTAAGATTTCAAAGGGGGAGAAATATAGTTGATTGCAAAATGAAGAGAAATTTAAAATTTTAAAATTTTAGAAGTATTATTGCATATGCATATGAGAAGTTTATAACTAATATGTTTTTGCAATCAATTGTTTTTTATCATAAAAAATGGGAGATTGTTAACCCTAGTCAATATTATAATTTTCATGATTATAAATAATACGTTGACTAACATTTTAATTAAGTGTATAGGTTCTAAAAAAGGAAAAATAATGTTGAAACACTTAATCGCAAGTGTTTATGCAAAAAGAATAAAGGGCAACCAAAACTGTACATGGTGAGATACACACGAAATATTATGAAGGGCACAAAACATATCAAACGAACTACAAATGACCCATATTAAAGTTGGCTAAACTCAGAATGTTGTAAGTAATTCAAAACCAGATCGAACCGCCAATGAACCAGACCTTAGAAGACCGAACCAGATAGAACTAGTTGAAAATGTCAAGGCCCAGTTCACTCCCGGTTCAGTGTCGTAACTAGCTCAATTTTGGGGTCAATCTGATCATACTGGTCAGAAACCAGAAAGATCAGTTTGGAACCGGCCAGACTAGTTTTGCAATTAATGAAATAACTTACCTAATTGCTAAAATCGGTTAGACAGGTGGAGAAACCCGTGGGACCAGTTTGTCAAAAAGGAAATCTTCCTTAATTGATGACTGGTTCATCTAGTTCTCCAACCGATCCAATCAGTTTCAATAGTATTTTTTAACACTATATATATCCCACAACATTTTAATTTCAAGACACCTCTCCACATCTCTCCACTTCTCTCTAACGAAGTTCTATATAGTTTAATATTTTGAGAGGCTTGTAATTTGAGCGAGTATTTGAGAAATTTTCTATAGAGAAGTTAGTAAATATTGTGAGTGAAAAATTGAGCGATCTACCCTTTGAAAGAGTGAGTGATTTTGTAAGAGATTTGAAAATCTCAATCGAGCTGCATTGTCAAGATCTAATTAACACCATAAGCCAATAAGGTTTGTAAATATTTGGTGTTCATCGTTAAGAAGATCTTGAGAAAAAGATCTTCAAGAGGGATCCCTGGAGCGTGGACGTAGGGATAGATTTTTCCGAACCACGTAAAAATATTGTGTATCAAATCTCTCTCTTCCCTACTTTCTTTATATTTACATGCACTTTATTTTCAGTATTTAATTTCTTGCATGTTTGATTCCTGCTAATTAATTTTGCATTTATCATATTATTACTTGATTAATTTACTTTGTTATTATTTTTATATTTCAAGCAATTTTTTTTATTTTACATCAAACATTTCTTTTTAAACATTTTCCCTTGATAGAAGAGGTGTCATAGAAGAGGTGTCATATCGACCCCACAACTTCTTCAAAAGCAAAGGGAAAAAAATTAAAAGAAATAACAGTTCAAATATCATAGTCCGAGAAAGAATCATATTAGGGTAATGTGTATAGTACAATTGAGGATACCGTAAGCAATAAGGTAAAAAATAGTAGACTAAAATACATGTTCACTAATATTAAACTTGTATAATTTCTAAATGTATATTACTAAATATCCATGATTCATTAAGTTGAAAGTGAAGAACATGAGGAAGGAAGAAATGATGAATCTGGAAAAGGTGAATGAGGAAGCCAACTTAGAGAAAATCATGAGCTACCTATACAAAATGAGGTACTTATACAATTATAAAAATGGTACTTATTATTAATATAATTTTTTATTAACATTATAGAATATAAAAATGGTTCTATAAAATGGTTATGAATGATGGTTCTATCATTATTAGCTCTGTAATGTTCTTAATAATGGTTCTCAATGTTGACTCTCATTATTCTAAATGTTGGTTATGTAAATAATTGTGTGAAATGCATAAGATGATTATATAATTGGTAAATATATAGTTAACATGTTGTTAATAATTTGTTTAGACTGCTTTTACTCATATTAAAAATGAACAATTGTTATAACTAGTAACACATTATTTTATAATTTTGTTAGTTCTGAATGATGAATTTGTATATGAATGAAATTATTATGAGTAAGTTGATATCATTTGCAACATTGGAGGAATGGGCAATGTTGATCCCGAGAACTCAATGCACGTATTTGCAACACATTGTTCTCTATTCAAATTCGTCTGTGGTATCAACATTAAAAAAATCATTTAATCCTAACCAAGCAAAGAAGTTTAGAGAAAGCTGTATTCGTCATGTGCTCGACTTGAAGGTGAGAAAGTTTCCTTCACAACTTATGGTACATCTTCTAAGAAGACAAGGCATGCATAATTGCGTGAAAGTATTGTTCAACCTTGAGGCTAACATAATAAAGTTTGGCATAAAGGAGTTCGCTTTGATAACAGGGTTGAAATGTGGCACATACCTTATTGGACAGAGGTAGATGTTGCAGTAAGGTGAGCTGAGTGAGAAGTATTTCAATAAGAGAAAAACATCTCCCAAAAAGTTATGAAGGAAGGTCAACTTGGTAGTATATTGTTTAGAAAGCCTCTTATTTCCTAAACGTAAAATATGATGGTGGACGATGAGTAAATGTTCAAAAGTTTTCCATAGGGGTGACTTTCGTATGAACTCACACTTTAGTTCATACAATAATTTGTTGACTCCCGCGATGCAAATGGGGAAACATTGGGAGGCTTCCCCTAGCATTAATTAAATGGGCGTATGAGGTGATACCATCCATTTTTTAGTGACCTTCGAAATATGCAATAAAAGTCAAGAATGGACTACCTCACCTCTGTAATTGAGAATCGGGCGTTCAGCCAAAATGGAGAGGATTAGAAAAATACATTTTTGGGAACACTAATGTAAGTAACATCTACTTAAAAATTAGTTTTTTTGCATTACTTAATTTTGAATTTCAATTATGATATATTGAAGCAAATACTTAACTAACATTATGAAGTACAATTATAGTTTCAGGTCAAACTATTACAACCAACAGAGGAAGAATGGGCGCCCACATACATGAGGCACTTTAATAAAAAGAAGACAAGCTTCTAATTATGATAAAGAAGAGGACTCAAGCAGCAGAGAGCCCGATGCGAACTATTTTGTGAACTTAATCATTACAACTATCCAACTAAACACTAGGTTAGAACCTGAGATGAGAAAGATGTCAAACAAGTTGGAGTCCTTGAAGAAATCTCATATTGAGATTTCTGAGAAAATGGAAGACATGACATCAATGGTGGTCCGAGAAGTTGGTGAAATGCGACAACCAATCAAGATGAACAAGTATGAAAATCACTATATTATTCAACACAATGCTATTCAAATCAATTAATAATTGTATGTGCTAGAGATATAATTTTTAGGAAAATTTTGGACGGGATGAACATTACAACGATGAAGGATATGATGGTAATGAAGGAGATAACAGTAGAGATGGGAGCAATAATGAAGTTATTGGTTCCCACATAAAAAGACCAATAGGACATGGAGAAAACCTGAACAATGTAAGTAAATTGCTGTTAACTTATCGTAAAAAAAATTCTTACATATCGTAAAAAAATTACTCACACATATATAAAACAAGAAAAAATAATGAAAATGTGGACGCTGGAGGAACAAGTCAGAATCAACATCAAATGGACAATGTGACTACTTATACACGTTCTTGAAGTAATTGTTTAAGTCTTACCATCTATGCTCTTAGTAAGACGGGAAATTAGTTTTAGCGTACATTTGTTTGGAACATGTTGCTGAAACGTACAACATAAAACTGACGAGTGCAGGTTAATGTGGCTGGAAATTTAGATAGGGAAAAAGAAATTCATACTCATGCTTAAATATTTTTTAGCAAAGCTTAAATATTCTCTTTACATAAATATGATTTGTTTTTCAACTATTTTTCAGTATTGTAGTTCTAATTACTAGGAAAAAAACATAAACTATGTTTTAGTGTCATCCTTTGTGTTCGTGAATTTATGGTTCTAGTTTGGGCTCAAACTCATTTTTATCAACATTTGTCTATTCAAGATCCGCTATTTGGTATTGTTGAAACTTACATTTTAAAACTGATGAGTGCAGGTTAATGTTTTTGGAAATTTAGGAATGGGAAAAGAAATTTAGACTGAGGTTGTAACATATGATCTCTTTACATACAATATGATTTGTTTTCTACTATTTTTCTGTATTGTAGTTCTAATTACTATAAAAAACATATACTATGTTATAGTGTCATCCTGGTTCTAGATATTTTGAGTTATGTGCATTTAGTTGGGCAAGAAACCATTTTGATCATCATCTTTCTACTGATGAGTGCAGGATAATGTTACTAAAAATTTGGAGAGGGAAAAAATTCAGACTAGGGCTGCAACGAATGATGTAAGTCTATAAATATTTTATTACAAAGCTTAAATATATTGTCAGTACATAATATATGAGTCATTTTTCTATTGTTGTTCAATATTATATATCTAATTTACTTATGATAAAAATACTTATTACTATTTATAATCGTTGAACGAAGTAAAATAAACCAAAAATAAGAAAGCTCGTGAAATAATACGAGAAAAAGAGAAACCATCATTTAAAGAGGCTAACAAAACCACCCTCGATCATAAACTCTCCATACATAACTAATTTCAAGTCAGCAGCTCATAAGGAGATATCGAAGTAACAAATGATAAGGTTGATCCCCCTAAGCAACAAGTCTACATAATTCAGTCATCATCCTTCGATATTCTTTCTCAAAACACAATGGAATACCTTGACCAGATATTGAAGGATGCTTGATATTTGAACAGTTTGCAAAACTTACATAACCTTTGATAAATTGGATATTTGGATGTTTGGATGTTAGATATTTGGATGCTAGATAGGAATTCGTTATGTGCTGGATGTCTAATACTTTATTGATGTTTTGTTGGAGATTGAAAACTAATATATGACTTGTTAGGAAGTCAAATATATGACTTGTTAATACTTTATTTAGATATGTAGTGGTTTGATTTTGGATGATTATGAGTTGTTAGTAGTTGATTGTTGTTTTCTTGGAGATTGAGATTTAATATATGACTTGTTGACTTGCTAAAGCTTTGATTTTGGGATGTTTGTATTTAAACATCTTTGTTGTTTTAGGAAAAGAATAATTTTATTTTCTCCTAAGTTTTAACAGCCTGCTCTATAGGCATCCTTAATGTTGCATCGCCAGACTCCATATGTAAAAAAAAATGTTTTACAAGTTTCTAACATATAATTAATGAAACATTTATTTCTGACTATATGTATTTCAAGAAAAAAAATAAAGGTAGTACCTGATATGCAGCACGATACACTGCATTTCTAGACTCAACAAATTAAAATATGTTTACCACTTGTAACCATATATTTAACCAAACATATTTTTTATTCAAAATAAAAGAAGACACTAAAGATAAATTATTCCACTAAGTATATTATCCTATTTCAGAACAATACGTAAATTGTAAAAAAAAATATTTTCAAAGTGAAGAATTAGCAGCTAAATTTTTAGGGTTCCTGCACGTCCTCTTATTGTCACCAAAGCGGCAACACGAACCGCATTTCACCCTGTTCTTCTCACTAGCAACTGCAATTCTCCTCTTTCTAGGCCTCCCAAGTTGGGATCATTCAGATCTAGACGGGTGGGATGAAATGTTAATAAATAAAAGAAAAAGTATTTTTAATTTTTACTTTTTCTGTAAGTAAAGTTTCATTTTATATGGATCATTCAGATCAGATCGGACGATCCATATTAACTCAACTTTCGTGTCTATCGTTGGAACCCAACGACAGAAAATCATGATCCCACAGGTTGACACCTAACCAATGGTAGTCTGACAAGCTATTTTTACACTTCAGATTGTACATTCCATTCAAATTTGTTTTCGACAGGATTAATATTGGAAGAGTACGCTTCATACAGTTCATTCTTAAAATAATAACTGGAAACATAAGGGTAATGACTCATGCACCTATGAGAAAAAATCACACAAGCATTTACACATGGCATCTCATCCAAATCACACATTCTGCACGTATAAAACCTATTTTGCAAATGTACAATATAATGGATATAACTATCAATAACTTGAAACTTATTAATGTCCACCAACAATACCCGAAAGATAAATAAAAGAACAATAACAACCAAAAAATTTTGAAACACAAAAGAATAAAATTGAAAAAGAAAATGAATAATGAAGTTACCAACATGGTACGTCCTGCATCAAACATCAACCGTATTCCTTGTTAGCCCACTTAGTTAATTGCATGATAGTGTAACTAGCAGTCATTATTCGCTCATAAAACTAATCCTGCAACTTCACCCTAATATGTTCAATGAAACACCCAACATGCAATTCTTTAGCATCCTTGAAAAGGGCATTTATGCTTTCTACTATATTGGAGGTCACTATACTATATCTACGCCTAACAAAATGGGAACGCGTCCAACTCTCATACCCAAAAAAATCTAGGTAGCTCTTAATGCCTGGACCAATTGATTCTAATCTTTGCATATATTTGTTGGATAAGATTTTAAGAATTTAAGGAAAAACAATGAATCACAAACGGTTCGTGGGTGAAAAAATAAAAATAATTTCACATCAACTATTTAATCATATTAAATATAAATTTTTTTAGGATTATGCATATTTAGATTGACGTATTTAGAAGAGTGGAAATAATATTATACCTTTCTTGTATTAAAGAAGTTCTAACTTAGTGGAATCTTATTGATTGTCTTGCGTTCTTCGTTATTCCTAGAACTTGAATCAATCTTCGCACCAACAACCACTCGTAGGATTCATAAGTATATCTCAATAGGATGTTGTCAGAAATTGAGTCTGGGCTCTCAAAACAACAGAAAAAACAAAAATTTGTCTTCTTCTTCTAGATTTCGGCTGCAACAGGGAGGGGAGATAAAAACTGCTTTCTTTGCTCTGTGTAATCATACACTATGATCAGAGTTGTGTCAATACACTTAGGAAAGAAACCCTAATGCCATCCCTTATATAAAGATTAGGAAATTTACACATATACCCCTATACTGTAAATTGCCAAAATTCTCCTTCCTTTACTGTTGTCGTCAAAATTTTACCTTTCCCTAGAGTCAATACTATGTCCAAATTTATCATTTCAAATTAATAAATTAAATTAATCTCCACTACTTAATTAACTATTTTTTATTTAATAATTATCTAGTAATTAGAAAATAACAAATTAATTAATGTGAACATCAATTTTTCTTTTCGCTAATTAAGTGACGACACCCATCATATATGGGTTCAGAAAGTATACCTTGGTCCAAAACATGTTTTTGGTCCAACTAGTGTTGTTTCTCATTTCTGTCTTTATGAGCTACTCCTGAGACCGAATTGACCCACATGAATAAAGCTATAAGATTCAAATATTCGACAAATTTATCTCCATAAGATCTCGACCTATTTAATCATGACATCATACGACTCTATTATAAGTCCGATGCAGGATCAACTCTCGATTCATGTGCGCTACATTTTCTGTTGGTGCAAAGAAACATTTTTTATTTCATGGTCCACATAATATTTTTTTTATGTTATCCTTCGTAAATATCAGTAACAAGAGTGAGATGTAAGATTACCATTTTACCTATCTAGTTATTATTTCCTTAACTCATTTATTGACTATGAATAAGAAATATATAACAGTGAATTATCTCACACAGTTCACCATGTCTTATTCAATGATTCATTTTATCGAGTACATGACCAGGGTTATTTATTCACACACCATTTAATAAAGTATTATGTGATATTGTTGTATTTTGCAATCTCGCCATGAATTTCATATCTATGAATCACGTAACTCCAACATAGTTGAATCACGATCTCAACAACTGAGGAATTGTCCGGCAATTCGAACTCACTCCTTTGGCATATCAAAGATTGCAAGTAACTATTTCAAGTTTCGTATTCACTTCAGGATTAAGGTAATCACCAAAATACGCTTAAAGTGTAATAATTAGATTTAGAGCTAGATAAACGGGTTTGTTCTAAACTAATTTGTTGCTGGCCTATTCAATATGTTCCATAACATGTCTAGGTCAACCGTTAGAGTCTCCACTCCCATGCCCTAAGACCGGCATCATTTGGTTCAACCTAACAGTCGTAATCAGATTCGATTGCCCAGTCGATCCTTAGACTGCCTATAACATTCTACACTATTTCAAAAGAGTTTGTCTAGAAGGCCCCTCTGTCTTTACTCTTCTTAAGTTGACAATAGTTCCAAGACTTAAGTAAATTATAAACACACTCTAATTAATTGAAAAAACTTCATTCATTCATTAAATTCAGTAATACAAAATGTTTGAGAAATAACTAAATAATAATAAATAGTTATTACACCTTACTTTATGGACGTAATTCCAACAATATCGCTGAAAATCGTCTAACCAATATACCTTAGCACACAAGTAAAAATGCTATCAATAGCGGACTTCTCCAAATCGACTTAACATTCATCAACAAGTGATGCATACAAAACTCATGTTTCACATCAGGAAATGCTTTAGCCATAACATTGGGTACACTACAATTTTGATAAGATACAAACACAAGTTGCTCACGATCACCATATACACATTGTGGCTTCTAAAGAAACCATCCCCAAAACCTGCCATTCTCAGCATCAACTACTCCAAATGCTAGAGAAAATATTTAATCGTTTCCATCTAACATGGAAGCAACAAGAAGCGTTCTAAAATATTTGCTCTTCAAAAGTATGCCATCTAAAATAACAACTTGCCTGCAATGTCGACTACCAACTGTAACGACCTGAAAGTTTAACTAAGATTTTTTAGTTATTTTAAAGAAAAGCTCGTGGAAGCTACGCCAATTTTTTTTACTTAAAACTAAGATTACAAATAAAATCTTAAACATAACTTTATTTAATTCAAATCATTTAGAAATGTCATTTAACAACGATTCAAAGCTAAGACTTTAGCTATCCAATAAAACCCTTCAAATTAAAGTAACACAATTTAAAAAAACAAATAAACTCTAAATAATTTCCTAGAAAACTTATTGACTCTCGTCTCGTGCCAGTCTCTAAACTTCATCAGTGACGAATGCATCCTCATCATCTCAAAATTTTGAAGTAAAATGGAGTAAGTGTAATAATATACTCAATAAGCAAAATCATATAATACATAACATCCTTACAATGACAATCACATACAATACATATCGTTCTTTCAAATCTTTTAGATCTTTCTTATAGAGTGTCACATGCAGTCTTGTCATTCATTCAGAATGTTCTTATCTTTCTTATAAAGTTTGATTGTCAACTTCCGTTAGAGCTCACCACCATACTCAGAACAGAATAGAGATTACCCATCGGTAAGTTGTTAGCATGTGAGACAGGTACAAGTTCTCTTCCTCATGAGTACCACTCCACACCTTCAATAATGTGTTACTAGTTGTAGAAATGCCTTCCCCCAAAACTAACCAGAGCATATACACAGACCTTCTCCTAAAGGATGAGGTAAACAAAATCTCTCTCCTGAAGGATGGGATAAACAGAGACTTACGCAAATGATAAGACAAACAGAACAGAGTTGACGTGTATGTAACTCTAACGACATATAGTGTTTTACATTACAATATCATATGATTATCTTTGTCAACTTATAACTTATATTCTTTCAAAAATTCAGAATCATACGTCACAATATCATCATAGAATAAAGCACAACAAGACAATAATAACATCACAAAATAACAACCATCATAGGGAAAAATAATCAGAGTTTCATTCTAAGACTTTCAGGCACAGAAAAACACACGGTTACATATTTAAGATTTCACTTACCTGATCGCCTGGTAAAAAAATCACAGAAAAGAATCTCCTCAAACAGATAACACTATGTTATTCAGAATGATACAGTGTAAATTTTGAAAACTAACATTGTAGTGCAGACTCGGGTAAAACCGACACACATACGTTAAGGTTTTCTAAAAATTATAAATTTCTTACTGACTGTATTATAATACTTCAGAAGTTTCACATATTTAATTTAGTAAAAATCTGATGTCGTGAAAATAAAACCGACACAGAAAATTGCTTTTCAAGTAAAGTAGTACGTTTGAAAAAATGTTTCAGTATTAGAAACTTGTCGACAAATTCTGAAAATTTACAAGATCGTATAAGATGTCTCAAAAATGATACTGTAAAATATTCAACTTAAACTAATTAGATTTCAATACAATAATAACCCTAAACTTGAATATTGATTGTCTGTCTTTTCCTACACAAACCATAAACTTCTAAAAAATTCACAGAGATCTACTTCTTCCCTGATTTTTATACGATAAGAGTTTCAACATGTCAAGAATACTTCTTAAAATTTTCAGATTCAAATAATAACGTTTGAGTTCTAAAACATCAATTTGAATCTATACTGCACAGTGTGAATCTTAAAACTTCCAGTTTTGTGAAAAAAAATCAAATCTTTTTATTTTCAATGCTCACCCACTTGAAGACTTTTAAAAGATAAATCTACCTTCATATTTTTCTTATTAACCTAAGTTTTCTCCTAATCTCTTCTTAGAAATCATGCCAAAATAAAAATTTATACGTTAGCACGATATGAAATAAAATTATTCTAAGACTTCATCACCACTGCAATCTACCAAGTGTGAAGAAAAGATTTTGTCTTACTAACTAGGGTTTTTGGTGGAAGAAAGAGGGAGAGATAATAAGAGAAGGAGAGAAGGGGTGCCGGGGGTAGATAATGAAGTTCAAAATTTAATTTTTGAATAAAATTTCAAATTCAAATAGGGATATACAGTTAGGGATGATAAGGGTTTACATGAGATATAAATCAATATGGTTTTGGATTGAGATTATGAAGGATATGGCTTTGTCTAAGCATTTTGAATTTCAAAATAATTTTTGACTTAGAGAAATTTCAAAATCATTTAATTTCTCCTAAATTAAGGTTTTCATTTTTTTTAAAAAAATGTAAGGATAAATCTTTCATCCGAATTTGAAATATTTTTATGTTTTAAGATTTTAAATACTAAAACAACTAATGTCAAACAAGGAAAATATTGACGGATACCTAAAACTATTTCTCGGCCAAAACAGTAACTTTTGAAAGACTATTTCAATATGCAAAACTCATCAAAAGGTTCTAAAGATTAAAAAATTTAACATAACCTGAAACTCACAAACTATCAATATATTTTTATTGTTCTGAAACAACAATTTCCCAATATTATTAGAAAAATACATAAGTCTTTTTTATCTAATTTCTTTACAAAAAGATATTTGACATCTTGTCAATAGGAAATGTTTCCAAATTAAAAATAGTTTGTTGGATAAGGAAAATATTAAACGTTTTAAATGCTGTAAAAAAAACAGTTTTGCAAAAAATTTCGTTCGCGTTTGTAAGATGGTCAGAATGATTTTTTTCTAGGATAATTAAAACACAAATTTCATAAAAACTATATAGTTCCAGTAGAGGTGGCAAATGAGCTGGTTTGGCCCGCGAAAGTGGTTGAACCGGCTCATTATAATTCAACCGACACGGCCCGGTATTAAACAGTACGAGCCGATTAAGACCTGCAGGACAGATCCGGGCCATCACGGGCCTTGTCTTCAAGGCCCACTCTTTTGTCTAAAATATTGAATAATTATGCATGTAGTGAAGTTTGAACCATTGACCTCTTCCTTATAAATCACACTCTTTACCAATAGACCAAGACAACCTTTGTTAAATATATTGTTTAAAATATCATGAAAACTTTAAAAAATATTGGTCTAATATGTCTAATATTTTTTAATGTGTTAATGAACATGAAATATAAATTAGTTATAATTATTTATTACATATTTAGATTTTTCGTGAATATGAATATCATTAGTTTATGAATCTAATAAATAAAATAATTATTTTACTTATTATTACAAGTTTTTCTATTGAGATTTTAAAATACCGGGACCGGCCCGTGAACAAGCTTAGTTTGGACCATCGAGGGCCAGTTCAACGGTTCATTCCGGGCCGCCCTAAAATTCCATCGGTTTGGCCCGGAACCAGACCGTGAACCACCTGGAAAGGCCCGGGCCCGGTTTGTGAACCACCTGGAAAGGCTCGGGCCTAGTCCGTGAACCTGTCGGGCCTGGTTGCCACCCCTAAGTTCTAGGGATATAATACATAAAAACTAAATTTCTCTAGGGCACTTACTAAATCAAATGTTTATTTTATTGAATGAAGGGCACGATTTTGAAACACTTCAACTTTGATTAGTCATTAAGAAACTCACGTCTTGATTGATTGCATTAATAGTAAACAAAAAAATTCCGGGTCTCATATCAACAGTGAAGACACCTAAAGTCATAAAAAAAATACTTGAAAACACCATCATCAGTATCAAAAAAAGTCATAGTGCCTTCAAGAAACATGAATGATAATTATGTTGAGAGACACATGCATTATCTAAGCAAATATTATTAAAGTCTTTACGTGCTGGGATTATTCTCTTTCAAAGCAACACAATATGCAGTAAGGACTGCATATGACTCCTCTGGAGATCCATGAATCAACTCCAATGTTGCGTGCTTTGTTCTTAATGCTTTATAATAGCTTATTTTCACACCATATTTATGACATATTAATCTACAATGTCATTAGGAGTAGTACGATCCCCAACCCCACTCATGTACATTCTCTGAACAAACTCACTAATAATTGAAGAAGTCGCTTGATGATGACCACTATGCACAACCACCAAAGAACAACTATGGTCATTAACGTAACTACGAACAATCCAAAAAGATCACTATCCTCAAAACACGTAGCATGTAAGTACCATGTACAATTCTCATTCACACAACAAAGAACCAAATGAGAATGATTTGACCTCACAGTCCGATATTCAAAATTGGCCCTCAACGCAATAACCTTCAATTCTTTTATCAACACGTTCTTATTAGAAAAAAGTTCTAGTTTCCTAATAACAAAAGTTCGAGGTAGATTCTCTACATCTATATCCTCAACATCATCACTTTCTATTGGTTCAACCATCATAGATGAAGATGAACCAACGTAACTTGAATGTGCTACATCAACAGCTTCATGAATCATGCTTATACTACTGATAGAAGTGGACATGATTAATGAACAATTTAAACCCTTTTCATTCTTAATCACTGCCAAATACCACTTAGCACCAGAGTCATCCTTATTCTCCAAAGCACCATATTCTAAATTAACATATAATTGAATATCTCGAGCTGCCAAACTAATCTCTAACACCAACAAAATAATCAAATCATAATAGTTTTATTCATCATCAATCAATAATGTTTCAATTTGTAATCAACAAATTGTTTGGCGATGTTCCAATGCCCATGGTACAAAACAACAATAGGAATTGACATCTAAAAGAATAGGGAAAAACTACAAATCATATAGGTTCTACTTCACCAAAAATAAAATATGTCTATTACATAATAGATATAGTGAGTAGAAGACCAGAATTTCTCACAAACTAAAATCAAGATTTCTAAAACCTATCTATTCAACACAAGACAAATAAGCACAAATGTTGAGGCACCGGATTGCTGAAACTAGATATTCCAGTCTCCGGAAACAATAAAACATAATGCACATAGTTTCAAAATTTGACCCTGTACTTTTTCGTTCATAATCTCAGAAACGGAAGGAACAATGTAGGATTTAAACTTAACGTTCAATGTTGTTTCGACTCTAATTAAGCACTAAAGCATGGAAAGTAAAACAAAACAAAACACGACGGCTTAACTCAAATTCAACCTATTATCCTCCAAAGTGATTTTTTGAGGTACTATCAAAGTTTATTTGCATATCCAATTAGCAATAAAGTGAATCTTTTAAAAGCATTCAGGGACTCTTTTTGCTTTGTGCGGGTGCTAATATCAATCTGCGATTCGTTAAGGAGGGCATTAAAGAAAGGAAAGATGAGATTTGCATTAGTTATCCAAAACAAACCTCCAATCCTCGAGATGAAAGTCCATAGATGAAGCTGAGAAACTAAAATATTCATCTCGTGACCAAAATGGCATGAATTAAAAGAAATTCAAATAATCAAAACCGAATCATATTTTGAGACGAGACAGAATGAACTTCAAATGAAGAAAGATGATATTTGAAATTGTGAATCAGGGAATTTGAGAGATTATATTACCTTATGACAAATCTGATTGATTTAGTTTAGCCGATAGGTGATAAATCTTTGATAATGGAGGTTGGAGAAATCTTTGAGCTGCTTCGTTAATGGAGGTTGGAGAAGATGACACATTAGGAAAGAAGATTTAGTTTACAAAACACTTAAAAAAAGGTAAACTGATAATTTTAACAAAAGTTAAAAATTCCTACACTCAAAAAATGTCATTTTAATTCTATATAAATTAAAGGTCATTTTTGGATATAAATTAACAAAAAATACCATCAACTACAAATTCTCTTGCAAAACACAAAGAAAAAAAATTAGAATTTAATACCTTACTAATTTCCAGACCTAGCAAATCTAGGTTGTTCCTCTTATATTGAACGAACCAGATCATGCAAAGATAACTATCCCTTTATGTCAAGACATAGGTGATAGAGAAAATTTATTATTGAACATGCTGTATATATTTCTTTGGGTGTGTGATTTTACAATCGTCTCTTCTCTAGCTGAGTAGATAAGTTTTTTGTTATTATTGAACATACTGGATAAGTTTTTTGTTATTATTGAACATGCTGGATAAGGTTTTTCTCGACTCTAAACTACCAAATCAGATGATAGCGCGTCTCTCACACTATTACAAAATGGGGCTTAGATGACGGTGAAAATTCATCATAAAACCCTTTAATTACAGAGATGCGACTGAAATCTATCGGACTGTCATCTAAACTTATTTTACAAAAAATTATCATCAAAAGGTGCAGCCAAAACACATTTACTGACGGGGTATTGCCTGTCATTATAGTGCCGCCTATAATGACGGGCAATCCCCGTCATTAAAGAGTCATTTTAAAGAAAAAAACTGTCACGGAAAGACAAAAACCTGTCTTTCCATGACAGCCATTCATCCCTTCAATATACGTGAGAATTGAATCCCCATTTGCTAATATCACAAGAAATAGAAAGAAAGTCGTTTAAGCATTTTGATTAACAACAATCATATGTGATGGCGTTTTGGTCAAATACGTTTGAGAATGGGTGTTGCTCGTATTAGTTGCTCCTTAGAGAACCGCATTAAGAACTTACCATTGAGCAGCGCCAATAATTCTAGCACGATCAGTTCGTCAAGTCATTTGAGTTTTAGGGCTTGTGTTCTTGTAAGCTCCACCCACAGTAAGCAAATGAGCATATATCCAAACAATCACTACTGAGAAAATAACAGCAAAGCGATCAAACACGTGACGCTCTCCTCGTATCATATGAGGTATATACTACAAAAGTTCATTAAGGACACCTTTTAGGAAAACATTTTAAGAAATAACTGTTATGTTTTTCGAACACTTCCCCTGTGAAAGAGGATTTACCTGCGAAAATATCACTAGAATGATAAGTTGGGGAAGCCCAATCTCCACACACTTTGAAAGCTGCACATCCACAAGCAAATTAGTTTACTTACAGAATAGAGAAGGAAAAATTCTGGTGTAACAAAATTTCGGGAGAATCGAAAGAATACTTAGACACGTACCATTGGGAAACCAATCTCGTATAGCCTGAAGCCTGACAGAGCTACCAAAGGAATGGAAGAAAGTGGACTTAAGAATCTGTATAAATAGAATCAATTGATTCTAATCAACATAATTTTCACAGAGCTCCAAATGTTAACGATGGCATCGAAACTCTGAAATGTTCTGCTGATTTTGACTCACTTGGAATAAACTATGAATGTACATTTATTAACTAAAACCATATCACAACAGAAAGAAGAAAATTGTCAACAAAATAGAAGACTAAAACATAATACAGCTGAAAAAAACATAAGATCACTAAAGAAACAAGCTCATATAGAAAATGACACTTGAACTACTTGTGATTTCATGCAAGGCTTTTAAGGAACTTGGATTTTTTTATCACAAAGATTCTAGTTTCCTTCTTTGCCTGCAATTGTAGAAAGAATTTTAGCTGAGGACACAATAATTGGTATTATTTACAGAATAGAATATTAGTGATACGTAAAATAGAAAGACACCATCAAGATGTTTGGGCAGCATGGTTCTTTGCACTCCTTTCAGTGTCCTTTTTCGCTCTCTTAATTTCAGTTTTAGTTACCATGGTTGTAAACATTGTCAAGAAATGATACGAAAATTGATGTCAGTTTAAGCAAAGCCAGAATGAGAAAAACGAGTTCACAAAGCAATAAGGTTGTCTTAGATGCTTCACTATTGGACATGAATGTCAACTAAATGGTTTATATCTATGTCATCTAGGAATGATCCAGAACATGAATCTTTGCGGTATACAGAAAGAGAATGGGATTGCAATACGTTACATGTCGTGGAACATAGTACGTGTGGTAGGCTTTTTCACAACATTCAGGTGATAAAATATATGATCATCCATAATATAATATTTTTTCGTAATTAGTACTTAATAAGATTAGGGCTCGTTTGACAGTCAGGATAGTACTGGATAGTACTGTACTAAATCTGTCAAACTGTACTGTACTGGATTAAATAATACTATCCAGTGTTTGGTGCTGTATTAGTTAAAAAACTATAACACTTATACAATGTTTGACTCGTTATAGTACTAGATTGTAAAACTGTTTGTCATGATTTGATCCGCAAAAACCTATTTGAAATTCATTAACATGTTATTTTACATTTTCAACTATAAAATAAATTATCTAATTCATGCTACCACCGTAAATTCCCTATTTTTTTGACTAAAAATAGAAATTTAATTATATCCGTAAACTTTAAGATAGTGATAATTTATAGTTATAGACATTGAAATTATAAAAAAATTATTGAATTTTAAGATATAAATTAAAAATGTGAAAGCGCATCCAACTTCAAGCAGAGCTTCTTGAACAACATGCTTGCCTGATAAAAGCAATGACATATGTAGGTTAAGCAAACATAAGACCGAACTTAAAGCCAAAGGAAGGTAACCTAAATCTTTTATGTTCAATCTAATTCTATATAGTATTAACTAACAGATATAGACATCTAATAGGTAAGAACAAAAGTAATCGACAATAAGTTTACAAGTAAAACACTAAATCACCTCTATCTTCATTTCATCTGAGAACGATAATGGAGCAATAGCAATATTTGTCTTTTGAACATACTCTTCCTGAAAATAAGAAAGTGTATATGCACATGAGATCAGCAGACCTAAACTCCTCAAAATTATGAAAAAGAGTAACAATAACTGCCAGTACAAACTGGAATATGATCTCGATGAAAGCTTGGACAAGAATGAATCCAAAGAAGTATCATGGACAAGAACTACAGACCTCTAAATCTGACCCAGACCTTTCTTGCTTTTATTATCATCCTACTTACAATAACAAACAAGAAAACTTGAGTTGCATTCTTATTCTATAGCAAAATTAGATTCAGACTAAAATGACGTAAAGATTACTTACAAACACTTTCCTTTCTCTTGGTGCATTAGAAAGTAGACTAGGAGCCCACTAAAGAGCATTAAAAAGACCCTAAAGAAACAAAAACAAGATACCTTCAGTTTTGATCCAGAGGGGAAGAGGAGAACTTCAATGAAATTTGGCTTTTAAAGCAACTCTCCTTTCTATGAATGAAGAACAAAATATCAATATACGCCACCCAGAAATTTAGTATATATATGGGGAGAGAGAGAGAGAGAGATGGCGACCAAATTCTTACCTCATTGAATATAGCAAAAGGGCCTAAAAAAATTCTTCACACACCCCGAGTACTGGAAAGTCTTGAAAATCAAAGGAATCGGGAACACAAAACCTAATAGACTCATAAAAACTCAAAAATCACAAAATCAGGCAAGTACTCAAATCAGAGAAGAATTTGAGAATGAAACCCTTACCTCTGTTCTTCGAGACCCTAGCTCGGTGGATGTGGTGACAAGACTCACGCCCCTAGCTTTCTGTTCTTTGAGACCCTAGCTCGATGGTTCTGGCTACGAGGCTTGTGACTCTATCTTTCTTCTTCGGGACCTTAGCTTGGTGGTTGTGGCGACCAGGATCGTGAACCTAGATCTTCTCTTCAGTGGTTGTGGCGATGCTCGCGACCCCAGCTCTTTGTTCCTTGATGGTTGTCACGACCAAAAGACAACCATTTCCATGTTGTCATTATAGCACATGTTGTGCCGATGAGCTCGAAAGCATTGCCTTCATTTTCTCCACTGGTATGTAGACGTTGGACATCGTCTGCTTGTACAAGATGATGTAGTCTGTGGGTTCCATGCTCCCATCGTACATATGAAACTTAGGCCCATTTTGAGAAATGATATCAGAGGTGAATGGGGATTGAACCTAGCCCTTATGACTGCTGAGTCTTAACTCTTACCCTTGTACTAATTAAGTATCTAATTAACGTGTGACCCTGAACTGTAAATCCTTAATTTGCTTAGCTAGTTCGTGCTTCTGGCAATCAATGTCTTGATCATCTTCCTTTTCCCGACGGCTCTAATTTGACCTATGGCTCTCCACTTCCTTAAGGGAATGACAAGACTGTAGAGAAACAAGGGAATAGTGTGATTAACGGGAGTGATACTCCTCACGTATTCCCTTGTCTTGTCCTTAGTCGGTGAAGTTGTGCATTCTGGGTGATCCCGTTAAGAAGATCGTCCATGCAATCAATGACTTCAGATCGAGTGATCTCGTGTTGGGGTTTGACTCTATCAGGGTTGAGGAGCTAGAATTGGACTTGGGCCTTAATTGGGACGATGAGCATTATTCTCCTTTTGCTCTGTATTATTCATTATGAGTCTAGCCACTTTACGCTAGAGTCTCTTCTTTTCGATCAAAAGTAGTGTGCTTTCCAAGACTGAGACATTTTCCATTGGGAAAGGCAGTGATTTGGGAGAGAAGTAATATGCCAAGACTATAAACACCATGTTCAATGATTACTCTAAACACTTCACCTGCTAGCTAGCACTGAACACATTAATCAGAAAAGGTCAGGTATGTTCATCATGTACGAATACTTACAAAAAAAGTTTATAATGGGGAATGGTGAGAGCTAGAATCATGGATTCTGTCATAAAATTTCATCTTGCATATCTAGTAGAGTTGGTTGTCAAGCAATACCCAACGGATTACATTTCGCCTGATTCCAAAAAGTATAATGAAATGTTTGGGTGCGTCAAGGAGCATGTAGTTCATTTCATCAACTAGGTCATTATGGTTATGATGAATCTATGTGTCTTTGAAAGTACTCAAAGTCACTCATGGAATGCGCTAATTCTTGATACACAAATCTAACACCTAGATTAGTCTAGAGACATGGAGACATGGTTCCTATCTTCTTTCCAAGTTTTTTTATCTTGGAAGCGAAAACCATCATGCTAGAGTTACGAAGAGAGAGATGATGCCATAATGAGGAATTGGTCAGTAAGTTCAACGTTACAAAGATAAGGCCCTGGATTGTCAAGAAGACGGTAAAGAGGAGGCCTTTGTAAAGTGAATAGATTGGTGTAGTGGAAAACTATTTCAATCTTAAAATCTAATTATTAAGCAATCTAATCCGTAATAAAACGAACACAAAAATCATAACTTTGATGCACGAACCTAAAAATTGAAACTTTCATGTTACGATTCGATCCTTAGTCTACATGCAAACTGTATCGTCAAACTATTCACAAAATTATGAATAGCTAGCGTGAGAAGTCATTGCTCTCACGCTAGTTGTAACAGACCACCGTTGTCGATCGTCATGTATTGCCACGAACCATCTTGAATTACCATGAACCATCATGAACGGACACCTCATTATCTTTCTCACTATTCCTCGGGTCATCAACTGATCACCAGTTGTGGGCCAAATTTTCTTTCCCTCTCTAAATTTTCGCAAGGGATAAGATTTTGTCACCCCAAGATTTTCTTTTCTATCACTAGCGGTGCCAAATGACTTAGCTTTAATCTCTGATAGAAGCCTTCTAATTATAGTGAAATCCAACAATTACAATCAAATCTAACAATTACAATTGGTTGAATAACTCTTAATTTAAAGTAATAAAATTAATTCTAATTAATAATTTTTATCACTAAAATTAGGACTGACTTGGTAGACTACTAGATATCTATGTCATACCTATTATTACAATAACGACAATACATATAACCTATAGACTAACTCGGGGACCATAAGGATAATAATACTCATGCTAAATGATTACTAAAATCTAACGGCTAAACACACGATCGAGTTTATTAATTATAATTATAATTTATTCAATATAAAATTGTAATTGAACTCTATTTTTATTTTATATTATTCGATATAGGTATCCTTGACCTATTATTCATATGTGTTGCTCCTTCATAATATAGCATCGTGTATAATTAGATAATTATTATCTAACTAATATATAAACCTATTGTTCCTTAAGTTCTAATCTCGTTCTACTCATCAAACCATGAGAATTTTCATACTTGATGGCTCAAGTAAAATTATCAATTTTATAATAATCTATTAGAGATACTAAGCATTTAGTTTACTATGATCATGTAAACGGATTCTGTTAAGGGGTACCATGACACTTACCTAAAAGTTTCTATAGACTCTACTATGAAGAATCTATGCATCCTCACTATATAACAACTGAGTCATTCAACATACAAATATGCTTACTCATAGAATCTAAATTATGGTAAATCAAAATAACTGAATCTTTAAATATGAGTCCATAACTCTGTCAGTATTAAGAGTATTCATAATATAATAGCAATGCGTTATGATTTTCTAAAGATGATACTTATACTGAATATTAAGCTTATTATTCCATTCAATGCATTCAAAATGCACTAGCACTTTAACTAGACAGTCTACCTAGTGAACAAGTTAAGTCACTTTACATAATAGAGTTAATGTATTACAGTCTATCTTAGTAAAACGTTCAACTTCACTAAACTATGAATAGTAAATGTTTTAAGTCATAAGTATCTTTTGGTTAAATATCTTGTTTGCATGAACTAAACTTCATAGGACCCAAATTAAGTAATATGAGAATGAACTATTAATTATTAATTAGAACTATATGTCTCGATAGAAATAATAGAATTCCACTACTTTTAAGAGCACAACCCTAACAATCTTCCACTTTTCCTAAAGCACGTCTACAACTAGTTTAACCCCCACACTACAATAAAAAGGGGGTTAGATGATGGGTAAAACATGTCATTATAACCCTATATTGATGGGTAGCCGACTGTCATCTACCACGCTGTCATTTAAACTCTTTTAAAGTAAAAACCATCAAATTAGACCTGCTGTGAAAAGGTGATGGTTGACGGGGATTCCCCGTCAACAAAGGGTGCTGCAAAAAGGAGTTACTTGACGAGGAATCCCTGTCAACAAAGGGTGTCGCATGAAGAAAATAGATGACGGAGAATCCCTGTCACCTAAAGTTCTGAAAAAGAAAAAAATAAAAGTTTTTTTTATTTCTGTAGCTATATATGTTAATATTTGTGTCCTAGAGGTACCTTACAGTGTTTCAAATAAAGCATGTAATAAGACAACCCTAAAATTTGCACTAAATACTATAAGCACTGTAATTATATGAAAAATCAACTATACAGTTCACGATCTCAAACTATGTTTTCTACTCTAGATAAACATAGACTTATAAATAACAAGTTCTTTTTTCTTACTTCTTCAGATAAAAAAGATCTCCAATTCGGCATGTGTGTTCTAAGAAACATCCATATTTACAGAACTGAAAGCAATATTCTTTTAAGAAAAATCCAGAAAAAGATGGATAATTTACATAACAGAAGCTAGAACAGATTGCTGACCTTCCTTATAGTTCATTTTGTGATCTTAATAAAGCCATTGTTGGACCCAAGAGACTTTAGGTGCAACATAATATGCACTACCAACAATATCGTTGAGTCTCTCATCTGCACATAAATCCAAGAAAAGAAAATGATGAATCAATGATCTGCTTGTATCATTTTTTTGTATCAATAACCTAATATCACATCAATCTAGTGAATATGGTAAATGGTCTACTCATAAAAGGAAATGGAAACATCAATGTAAATGTACTAGAATGGAATCAAGTTTTTACCATATTGATCAACTAGTAAGATCAATATGGTAAATATCCGAGAAAAGAAGTCTACTAGCTATACAGTTTAAGTTTTTACATTTATTACCTGGTCTGATAAAGTCAGAAAGACCAAAATCAATGAGCTTCAAATCAACATCTTCAGTTTTAGAAGTGAAAATAAAATTCTATTAAGCACATAGGATAAAAGAGATTAAGCAGTAATAATAATAACTTCAGAGAGAGAGACTTAAAAGACACGAGAGAAGATTCAAATCAGTAACACACTCTAGACAAACATAAACGTTAATTTATTTTAGCAAGGTTTGAATCCAGCAACATGTTTAAGAATTTTTTAGAAAGTCTATCTGAATGGAGAACAACATAGACAAAGCTAAAAGAAACTAAAGTACCCAAATTGTTCCTAATTAATTTCATTCAACTATTCACCTATCGGTAGCTAGAGAGTTAATCCCTCTTCCATTTTCAGTAATTGTTTAAGGCTTCAAGCAATTGATTTTGCTATCTGAGCTCATTTCTTTGAGATATTGGCCCATAAGCAAACGATATCCGTTAGTCGCTAAAAATATGGAGAGCACAGTCATTACCCAAAACTGAGTAAACTTCAAGAAAATTAGATTAGCCGTTAGTAACATGCTGCCACAGGTTCCCACTTAAATTTAGGATTGATCCTGGTTTCAAATCCATGAGCAACGTACTTACTACATACTCCCAAGCTCGCATTCATCATCGGACTACCAAAGGTGAGTGACCGAATACTTTAGAATAAAAATCATTTTCACGAGCTCTCCTAATTCCAAAACACTAGTCATCGGGTACCTGGGATATAATTAGTCATGCATAGCATAACATACATGATCAATAAGTTCTCAGAACCTCATTAAAAATTTGTTGTTATGAGCACGTATGTGCAAGTACATGCTTCTCGCTCTACATACATGAAAGCACATGAAAGAATTAAAAAGGAGTTGTAAACATAAAGAAATTTCCTTACCTTAACAGAAGATCTTTTCAGAAATAGTTTCATGGTACCGGTTTCGGCTTTTTAAGCAGCAACTCTCTCCTTGTTGATTGAACCAACACAAGGTTTATGTCTGAAAAATGAGCTACATCCTTATAAGCTTGACTTGGTATATGCCAAAACACGATTTTAGGGATCCTGAAGTGATTCTTCATGAAGAAGATCAACAAAAGAGTTTTTGTTTTGAAGAAAATAACCAAAAATCCCAAGCTAAGAAGCATGGACATGGAAAAGAGACGCATACACAACACAATATGAACTTGCTGACATGAAATTTCTCACAAATTAAGATACTAGCATGATAGGTACATGATTACAAAATCTAGTTTATAAAAGTTGAGATATAATATATGGATGGTTACAAAAGAAACCATTTCGTAGATGTGCCACAAAATCGCATACTCATAGTATGTCTTAGGCAACTTATAATACATAAGTACGAAAAAGGATAACCATCCACGAAAGTGCATTGCAAGGTTTAGAGCAGACAAAGCTACAGAAACAAGTTCTTGAGTAGTGAGCATGTTAAAAACTAGAAAATTAGAAAATTATTATAAGGTAACATCAAGCCAAGTCTAAAGATAGAAGTGCTTTTAGTTTATAGTTTGTTGAAAACCAAACCTGAACTCCATATACACGCTTGAAAGGCCATTTACCGTGATATCTGACAGGATCGTGACCAATTGCCCCTCTTTATTTCTGTCAAGCATACAATAGTACTGGCAATCACTTTGACAATCCCATTTCTTCCACCTCCAGTAAAGAGGTTCCTACATATACCATGGGCGTTTGATTAATACACCATCTGACGAGAATTTGCAATTAGGAAAGCATGTCTGCCCTATGCATCCAGTTTCTTCACATTGTGTTAGATTAACCCTATAATAAGAACAATAAAAAAAATAATCCCTTATCCATTCTATTTGATCTGTATGAAAGCCAAGAGAAAGTGAATTAATTTAATCTCATATCAACAAATGATTTAAAAGATCTCATCACGTAATAGAAAAGAAAGATAGGATCTTATTATTGTCAATACCATCCAAAATAAATAACGTACATAAAACATCAAAATAAGAAAGGTTAATATTAGTGAAATCTCCAAGCAGAGGACTCTAACAAGTGAACTGAGCGACTTGATAACCAGCACTAGCAAGGAAGTATCACTCAAACATATGTGCCAAGAGATTGTAAAAAAACCACAAGAACTTTGTAAGTGTTCAAACTTGTAACTCCTACCATCCACCATAGATAAGAGCCAACAAGGTGAATGATTGACTGAAGCTCGCATAAGGAAAATAAATTAAGGAGAGATATGGATGCTTACCTTTCTCATACAAAGGAGATCTGGGTGTTGAGGATTAAAATTGAAGCTCCAATAAATAAATGTCGCCTTCTCTCAATCACTACCTCCTAAATCGGATAGTCGTAAATCTTCTCCTTTTCGTTCAGAGTTATAATTTTTGGGATGCTCAGAAATAACAAAAAATAAACACAAAAAACAACTTACATATAATCCAAGGACAAAAATAAAATCTAAGAAACCTAGGAGAGAAAATACCAAAACTTTGATAAACTCTTACCTGAGAATGATAGAAAATACTGAAACGTTCAGTTCAAAATGGGGACGAATTTTTTGCCTCTTGAAAACCAAATCCTTAAAAATTAATCTCAAATCTAAAATCAGATCTGAAACAAAATACAGATCTACAACCAAATCGAGCAATAAAACTACATCTACAAAACTGAGCAACAAAACTTCATCTATAAAACCTAATTGTTGGTTGAACTCACCAAGACCAGATCAAAGAAGGCAGAGAGAGAAAGAGATAGGGAGCAACAGAGAGAGGCCGAGTGAGCGATGACACTGAGTGAGAGAGATGGTGATGGCGTAGAGAGAGAGACAGAGAGAGAGAGAGATGAGGCTCAATAGGGAATTTGGTTTAGATTAGGGTTATAACATGGCATTTTAGTAAATAAAGAGTGTAAAAATAATTAATTTAAAAAAATAAAAAATATTTTGACAGATTTAAGAATTACCTGTCATTATAGATAAGTATATGATGATATGTTATTTAAAGCCTGTCATAATAGCAAAAAGTAAAAAATAAAAGGCCATTTTTTCGATGACAGGTTTAAGAGGCTTGTCATCAAAACCAATATCATGTTGTCGTTAAAACTCATTTTTGTAGTAGTGACATGCTCTCTATCCGTGTGACCCAAAAATATTTGTGGCTAAAGTTTTCGTAAATGGGTCTGCCAAGTTCTCCATTGAAGTTGTCGTAGAGATAACTATTTCTCCTTGTTGTATGATCTTCCTAATGAGATGATACTCCCACTCAATATGTTTACCTCCTTGATGATTTCAAGGTTTGGATTGCACATTTGCTCATGTGTTATCACTAAATTGTTATCACGATTCTGTCAATCGTGTCAATCTCTATATATTCTGAACTTTCACATCAATACAACTTCCTTTGCAGCTTTGAAAGCAGCTACATATTCAGCTTCCATGGTTAGTGTGCAATAATACAGTTCTATTTTGCACTCCTCAAACTGACCGCTCCTTCTCTTAAGTAAACACATAACCGAGGCAGACTGCCAAGACTCTCTATCTGATTGCAAATCTGAATCTGGATACTCAATTAGTACTAGACTCTCACTATGATATACAAGCATATACTACCTCATTCTCCTAAGATACTCAAGTGTATGCTTCATAGATACCGAGTGTTCTCTCGTTGGATTCAATAGATATATGTTGACCATGTCTACTATTAAACATATGAATAATCTGGTAGGCAATATTATATACATGAGACTTCCCACTGTTGAACATTGATCCTTGGAATTCCATGTCTAAAAAGCGTCTGGCCTTTCTTGAAATCTTGCATCGTGTGCCTCTTCAGAATCTTATCTATATAGGGGAATTGGGATAGCATATTCTTCTAGATCCTCGATCACGAATGACCTTGATCTCAAGAATATATGTTGCCTCTGTCAGGTCCTTCATATCAAACTTATTTGACAACCATAACTTTATGTTTGATAGTAACCCTACATCATTCTCGATGAAGAGAATGTCTTCTATGTGAAAAGCCAATAAAACTACTATTTTCCTTCCTTTTTTCTTTTACACACACGGTTCATCATAATTTTGATCAAAACCAAAAGACTTGATTGCTAGATCAATCTTTATGTTTTATGAACTCAATGCTTGCTTAAGTCTAAAGATAGACCTATCTAATTCACAAACCATATTCTTCTGGCCTTTAGTGATAAGCCCTGATGCTTAGCATAAAGATATTTTCTTCAAGATTGCCATGAAGAAATGCAATCTTGAATCTATTTATCAAATCTTGAAATCTATATGAGTCGCAATGGATATAGACTTAAGCATGACTATTGTGAAAATGTCTCCTCATAATCGATTCTCGATTTTTGAGGATACCCTCTTGCAACAAGCATGCCTTTAAAGGTTTCCACTTTCCCGTCTATGTCTCCCTTCTGCTTGTAAATCCACTATCACCAAATGAGCTTTACCCTTTAGGTCCTTCTATAAGTTCTCGTACTCTAAGAGTATATTGAATCCATTTCAAAGTGCATAGCCTTTTGCTAATGATCTACACCAGCATCTTTCATAGACTTATTATTATTCCAGGGATCTGAGTTATGTCCTCCCAGACAAACTCAAAAGTCTCTCCCAAGAATATGTACCTCAGGAGGATGTGGTTCTCTCTCACTATGACGTGGCTATGTAGTACTACTAAGTACTTCATTTTCTATCTCTGTTAACTTCTTTCTTGGGGTTTGGTTGTTTGTTGATTTCGGGTTTTGGGTGTTTAGGGTTTGGCTTATGATATTTAGGGAACAAGTGAAATGACGTTATTTTGAATGTATTAAAATAGTAGCATTTCATTTCAGTTTTCTGAAGAGTGGACAAAGTTTGCTTCAATGGTTAAAGTATAATTTTTGTATAGTTTAAAGTTCAAACTGCAATGTTCTAAATTTAAAATTTTAATTGTCTATCACTCATAGTTTGAGGGAATAAAGTAAAATTTTCACTTATTCAATGACTCATAAAATCCAACAAAAAAATTAGACAATCATAAATTCAAACTCATCACAATATCAGTTACTTGGCAGAAACTGAAAGCGAATCTGATTCTAGAATACATTGGACACAAAATAAACTCACCATCATGAAGGGGAAAAAAGAACACAGCTTTCGAGGATGTAAAGAAAAGGGTCGCTTAAATTTCTGGCTATAAACAAAAGAAGGGGAAGAGTTTGTTCATCTTTTTAATTTTGCCCAAATGTTACAGGACAAGAGAGATTTCAAAGATATGCTCTAACTATGAAAAAAAACCCACAGGTAGGCCCATCAAAGACCAAATGGGGCCTTTTTCTTAACAAGAATGGCTCCAAAATGAGTATTCAAAAGAAACACCAAAAAGGAAACAAATTCTCATAATCACCCAAAAATCAAAAGAAACCAAGATCATTTGCCCCAAACAACAAACATGCTGAGAACCCTTCAATTTCACTCAACAACTAAACCCATCATTGCTCTATTGAAAATCTCTTCTCTTTACCTTCTCTATTCTTCTCTTACCATAACCCATGGCTACTCTGCCAAACCTCACGTCTTTATCTACGCAGGTTGCTCCCAAGAAAAATACCAACCGAACACACCATTTGAATCGAACTTAAACTCTTTTCTCTCATCAGTGATAACTTCATCTTCACAAGTTTCTTACAGTAGCTTTGCTATGGGAAACGAAAGCTCATCCCCACCTGAGGCCGCAATTTATGGGTTATACCAATGCAGAGGTGACTTAAATTTTGGTGATTGCTCAAAATGCATAGAAAATGGTGTGAACCAAATAGGCCTTGTATGCCCATACTCATATGGAGCAGCACTCCAATTGGAAGGGTGTTCTATCAGATATGAGCATATTGATTTCTTGGGTAAGCTTGATACAAGTGTTAGATATAAAAAATGTAGCAAAAGTGTGAGTAATGATGTGGAGTTTTTTAGGAGAAGAGATGATGTGATTGCTGACATGGAATCAGGTGTTGTTGGGTTTAAAGTAAGTAGTTCAGGGTTGGTTGAAGGGTTTTCACAGTGTATTGGGGATTTGAGCACAGCTGATTGTGGGGCTTGTTTGAGTGATGCTGTTGGGAAATTGAAGATTTTGTGTGGTTCTGCTGCTGCTGCTGATGTGTTCTTGGCTCAGTGTTATGCTCGCTACTGGGCTTCTGGTTACTATGATGCTTCATCAGGTATACTTCTATGTTTTTTTAACCACGCAGAATTTTATTTAATTTTGAGGGATAATTTTCCTTCCATTTTTCTCTTCTGCTTTCAAGTTTTGGACTTTAAGTTGTGAGAATAGTTCTTGTGGTTTGCCCGTGTTGAAACAAGTAAAACAAATATTTATTTAATGTAGGAGAAGGTAATTCTCATTTCTCAAAATTAGGCCGAATTTTATTTTTATTATTAATAAGGTGGTAGGAGTTTCAATTTTATTTTTCTATTTTGAAACCAAACGATTATCTAAAATAAGTTAACAAATTCATATTCAGGTTTTAATTTATGTTGAGAACTCTTTCTAAACCAGTTTTCAGAAAAATTTATATCAAAACACTTACTAAATATTACTATAATTACATTTTCGGATATTAAAATCTTTTTCAAAAGCATTATTGTTTTTATTGTTTTTTGTTTTTCTAACTAGACGAGTCATAGTTGATTTATGGCATGTCTATGTAAATTTTAAAATTTTGTGTTTATTTTTTAGATTAAAGTTTATAGTATCTGCTTATGAAATACATATGTTGAAAGCGCTTTAATTTGTCATCAAATTTAGTCAAGAACTTAGAATAACACATTATTAAGTACTTTATTTGAGAGATATGACTAGTTAGTAGGTGAAAGTCTACATTTTTTTTTCCAAGCCAATGGGCAAGTAGTAACCTTTTTATAAAGAAAAGCATTAGCTTAGGGTAATGCCCACTTTAGTTTTATGCTTTCTTTGAGGCATCAGGCATGTCACTCCCATCCTATCCTACTACTACTCCCTTTCTTTACATCATCTACCATTGAATTATATATAATATGGGTATGGGTGAAGAAAAAAAGTGTCATTCCACTATTGCGTTGCCAGTACCATCAGCCAAATAAATGTTGTGTGTATTTCAGTATTTGAGTGCTTTTCTTCGAATGTTATTTTAGTCTCAACACTTATTTAATGTGTTTTTCTTTAATAATTTTTTCTCACGTGGAAGTATTTTTTTCAAGAAGTATTCAGCTCAAACATTCTTCTAGAAATCCTTCAAAATATAAAGAAAATTGTTTTGAAGTCCATAAAATTACTTTAAATTAACATGTTTATTGATCAATGATTATTAGCTCAAAGCAATAATGTTTTTACATGCCTAGAAACGCTTTCAAAAAATCATTCACAAAAGGATACCAATATCTATAGTTCTCCTCACACGCATTTAAGCACATGTTATAGATAATACAAACACAAATATATAAAATAATAAGAGTGTGTTTGAGAGTGTTTTGTCTAAACCCTTTTAATTCTTTAAAAATGATATTTTAAATCACATGTACTTGACAAATGTTGTTGTTTGAAACACATTTTGACATGTGGAAACACTTCTACAAAAATCACAAGTTCTAGAGTTTCTTAAAATATTTCTACAGGTACATGAATATGTTTTAAAATATATGTAAATTCTTCTTAGAAAAATATATATGAAATCATTATGGACTAAGATATTATTATTTTAATATATAAAAACACTCAAAATCATAAATAATAGTAAACACCCCTAAGTGAAAATAAGCACAAAATTTAATTCAGATAAAGGAAGGATCAAAGTTCCATAAAGGACCAATTAAGATGTTACCAAGAAAAGTGAAAATAAGTTGACAGAGGAAATAATTAAGTTTTTGTTTTTTTACACTAAAATGAAATAAGAATTTTAAACTAAATGAAAATACATTTTGTAATTGGAAGTAGGAAGAATAAAGGAAGAATTTTAATTGTAGGAGGTGGCAGGAGGCAGTTTTGTTCTAGTCCCTTGTCCAATCTGTTTCAAATCAATGGAAGCACTTATTCTCATTCCCTTATGCTTATCGTTGGGAGTGTCTTTATTTTAGATTCTTCTAGCGAAGACCAAGTGGGCAAAACGGTAGCCATTATTGTTGGAGCCATTGCGGCTTTAGCTGTGTTGGTTGTTCTCCTCTCTGTTTGCCGGAAAGCAATGGGTAAAAATCTCTATACTCCTTTTTCTTTTTCTTTATTAATTATCTATTTCATGAACACTTCAACTTTCTTTTGTTGAGAAACATATAATTTAAATATCTCAATTACTTTTAATGGTTTAAGCTCATACATGCAGGATGAAAAGGCAGAGATGTTGGTTTCTTTTGAAAGAACGGAGAGTAATTAATGAATTAATTACGGTGAGATAGACTCCAAATTACTATTAATGGGTAAACTGCACTAACTCCTTGTAGTTTATCTTAAATTATAGGTACATCATTTTAGTTTCATTTTACTTACAAATTAGTATTACAAATTCTTCCTAAATACTTCAAGCCTTGCACTTTTCGGTAAGAAATTCATATTTTCAGCACTAATGTATACATGTAATATGCAAGCAAATAAAATTGAATGTATGGTAGATATAATATTGACCTATTAGTATGAACTTCTAACAAAAAATCGAAAGCTGTGAGGGTATTTTAGAAAAAGAATTGTATGCACTTATTTGTAGATACAATGAAACTAGAGGGCATGTTTGAGAGAGAATTTTGTGTAATTAAGGTAAATTACAGAAAAGATTGCTGTAATTTACCCTTACTAATAAACAAAAATATTGCCATTGTATGATAAATTTTTATGGTTTTGCAGGAAAGAAAAGTGTGTGGGTGATATCTTTTGGGTATAAAGTGCCACTCTTAAACTCCATCTCCAAATGGAATGCTGATTCCCTTTCATTCATGATCTTCAACCAGCCTTTTATTTATACATTATCTTCATTTTCTCTTTAATTATTTTCATTTTTTATGACCAAATTGAAGCTTTTGACCTATAAACTATGCCCCACAGTGTAGAATTGCTTTATTTCTTTCTTTCAAGTTGATTACAGATCATAATAACAACAAAATAATAAAAATAAAAAGACTTAAAAAAGATAGTACAAAAATATGTCATTAGTAAAATAGCCTAGAAGTATAACTATTGCAAAAGCTTCTCGCTTTCGATTCTTATGCATTAAAAACTAATGTAAACTAACAAATTTGCGTGAACGAGATTGTAAAAATCGTGTGGGTATTCCAGTTGTATTGGGTATACGTTTAAAATAAATTTAATATCTCTATTAATTTTAAATTAATGCATAAAAAACTGTCATATTTTCCACAAGTTGAAATTAGGAAATTAATATGTTCACTCTAAGTAAAAATGTACATAACGGCGGTTATTTTACCCTTTCACGGTGGTTTAGAACTGCCATACCATATTTCATTGGTTGAAAAATCACCGCTATATCATCTTAGAAAATATTTAAAGGTTATTGTGAATAAAAAAAATATATTACTCGGAGAGTAGATAGAATGTTGTTGAAAATACCTTAGACTGAAGCATAGAAAATCACTATCCTTAAAACCGATTCTGCGTCACATGGGAAGTATCTCAGTGAATCAAGGTTCACTAGGCGTCCAATCTTCAGGATTCAACAACTTATAGTCATGTCCTTTCTCACATTTATTAGAATAAAAGAACCACATAAACCATATACAATATTCAGCATAGGGGTATAAACGATGTTTTGGAGAGGATGAGAGTGATATCTAAAGCTAATGTCTTCTTGGAAAGAAGAATAAAACTTTATTTATATAGAAGTTAAAAGAGTGTAACTTCCTATAAAATAATAATTTTGTGCATTAAATTTCATAACGGAAAATTAAATTCTCAAATAAAAGAATTTGTAACTCCTTAAATAAATATAGTCATTCAACAATGGTCATATATGTAACACAAAATTAAATTACCAACAATCTCCACATGTGTTATAAATGAATAAAAAATATTTGGAAAACGTACACATACACCCTCTTAGTTTTCGCTTAAAAGACACGGACACCCTCTGCAGTTTTAGAAAAGATAAATAGATCTAATCCGTTAAAAATAGTTTAATTGAAATGACCAAATAACCTTAAGTTTTGACTCTTACCCGAGAATCGTGCACCTGTACCTGAGCTTGTTCTCCATTCTTCGGGTTATATCAAAAGGTTGGGTTTGATATAACCCAAAAATTTGAGTTTTATGTAACCCTAAACCCGTTAGTAAAAGGGTTGGTTAAGGACATTCTTGGTATTTTTAAAAAATTAACGGCGTTAGTCTGAAAAAATTAACGTTTTTGGGTTTTTTGTCTATAAAATAAAATATCAGAGAAGATCTGTATCTTTTCTGAAACTACAGGGGTATCCATGTCTTTTAGTTAAACTTCAGAAGATGTCTGTGGACTTTTTCCAAAATATTATGTTGGATATTTCTAAAAAAATAATGCTTAAGTGCATATGTCTAGAATACTTGAATCTGCACCTTGTGTATTCAAAATGCGATGTACATGAATTTAGTGAACTAAAAGTCTTGAACCAAAATCCTTTATGTAGAACTTTCCATCTTGGTACACACATTCAGTTCTTATAGCTTCTGGTTTAATGAAAAGTGGCACGAATATGCCATGCACCATGACTACATGCATCTCATAAGTACTCTAGAGAGTAAACATTAACCTCTAATAGAAAGCAAGCTCACTTTCACACTCACGTAGGTCAATTCGATCAAGTGTATACTACAATTGATACACCACTCAATTCAAGATATAGGTTGATTAAGAGTCTAAGCTTAACCTCATAATTATTGCAGTCACGTTAATTATTATCCACATAGGTACATTGTAGGAAAGAGCAAAATTAGATAGTATTCACAAACGAATTAATAAATGACTTGTTCTTACTCATTGAACCTACTTCATGAGATCTCCAGTCATATATGTGAGGTTACCATCACTATTAATTCAAATAATAGGCTTCTACTCTATCCTTTCAATGTATAATTTACTAGCTTTTTCAGCTAGTTGCTTTAGTCAGAACATCAACAATATTTTCTGTCATTACATGATTTAGAGTTAACTTGACATTTTTTATTATAGTTGCCTCACAATTAACAAATACCTAGGTAAATATGTCTTCTCTCTATTCATGACTTTATCTTAACTCGAGCATTTATAGTTAAACAATCATAATTAAATTGGTGGAATAAATCTCCCCCTCACAAAATATCCACTTGAAGCTTTTAGCTTCTTTCTAGCCATTGTTAAGGAAAATTCAAATACAACAGTTTTTCCATCAGAGTTTAATATTCAAATGAACATTAAATCTCATGTTCACCGGTCTCCAAAAATTTCAAAACTATGACTAACACAATATGATCATCATGACAATATATATTTGTCATGGTATATTTTATAAATAATATTATCATCATAGTTTGATAACTAAATGAACATTTAACTTTTTGTTCATTTTTCAAATATATCAACACTCTGAATATCATAATAAAATCATCATGGCAATATATACTTGCCATGAAAGCCCCCACATTTTCAATGATATGAAAAGTATATGCACATATATATAGTGCTACACAATATTTCATTGGCTTCTAATACTTTCTCACCTATCATCTCAATTTTTCTCAAATTGGATGATCTCATTTTTTCAATGTTAAAATCCATAGGATTTAATAATTCAATCTCATCACACGCCATTGTACATCTAGTATAGTAGGAATGCTTATCAGAAAACTTTTAATGCACTATCATAGTGAGAATATACCGGCATAAAATACACGCTCACTCAAAATTAGGGTACAACATAAAAAATTATGAACACAAAATACTTAGCTCATACTCAAATGTTTAAGCATCAACAATGATAAAAATAACATTGTTATTATCACGTATCAAAGAGCTAGCTAGATGCATGCATTCGATGACAATATCACCCATCTTCCATGACATTGTCATTCTCATATCCTTACAAGGCCTACCATATGAATTCTTTAGTGCTCAGATTAAGAGAATAAATCTCATTATGCTTAAATTTATTGTCCACATTATTTAATATGATATTGATGATCAAAATTCCAAATAAATAGAGCAACCACAATGTAAAGGAAAAAATTTCACGATTTGGAAAATTTTCATGAATTTTTTGCATGATAATTTGAAATAAAGAAAGAGTAATAAACACCATGATTTACGTGGAAAATCCTTAAAGGGAAGAAAAATCACGGGAAAACTTTGATAGTATTTTTATTATGAAGAAAATGTTTACAAGGCTAATTCAAGCTACAAGTTATGCTTGTTTCTTGTGTGTGTTGAGAGTGCCCTTAGAGTTACATTTTACCTCTATTTATAGGCTTTCAATAGATTTTGATGTAGCTTATCTAAATCTATCTAAAAATATGATCAACAAAATATTTCATTGAGATCTAGCTTATCGACATTAACAACTGAATAAATTTCAACTGTCTGATCAATCCTATAGTCTTGATTAGCTTCTTTGGATTGCCATGTTGGCAAGTTATATACTTTCATTTAATTGGTCTCCTCCTCAAATTTTCAGTAGCATGGCAGATTGAAGAATTTAAACCCGTTCATTTCCCCTATTTTATTCGTCATTAACGACACATCGATTTACAATATTTTTTATGGGATAAATATCTTCCTGTTCTAAGATATACTTCTGTACAATGTTGTTGCTATGGTTATATAGAGTCGGGCTAAATTTTTGCTACACTTGTGACAGATAAGTCTTTTATCCCATTGCTGGTTTTGTCCGTTTCAGATTTGGAGTTTTGAAGTTGATGGGAGAAATTCTATTCATGGTTTCTCATTTTCATTCATATGCTATATTTTTCATTCTTTTTATGCCCCACAATATTATTGTGAGTGATTCCTATTTTGTGAGCAGCTTCAGCTTGGTATTGATAGGACATGATTAGGCATTTTCGTTTTGATTTTCTTTGCAAGCTAGTCGTTCGAGCCCCACCTCTACGATTAACTATTTTGGTTGCCTTTATGAGAACAGGGTCCATATATTTGTCTTCAAATAGTATTTTATCTTTGCTTTCTTCAGTTGTATCCATTTTCAACTTTTGAGCAGTTTTCCAATCTATAAGTCGGGTAAGTTTCCGTTTTGACATTTTTAATTTCCTTTTAAGAACGGTGTTCACTGAACATACATTCCCAGGGACTTGAGCTTCTCACAAAGTTTAGGGGCACTAATGTTCATAGAAACTTCCGAGGACTTAAGCTTTTCACAAAGCTCGTGGGCCTTGTGATTTCCTTCTCAAAATGATGGTCGTAGATATTCCTAAGGACTTCAGCTTTTCACAAAGCTCAAAGGCCCTATGATTTCCTTCTGAGAATTATGTTAGTAGACATTCCCAATGACTTAGCATTTTCATAAAGCTCAAGGGCCCTATGATTTTCTTGTGATAACGATGTCTGTAGACATTCTCGAGGACTTAAGTCTCGAGGACTTAAGCTTTTCACGAAGCTTAGGGGCCTTATGATTTCATTCTGAGAATGATGTCTGTAGACATTCCTAAAGACATAAGCTTATACAAAGCTTAGGGGCCTTATGATTTCCTTCTGAGAACGATATCCGTAAACACTCTCAAGGACTTAAGCTTTTCACAAAGCATAGGAGCCCTATGATTTCTTTCTGAAAATGATGTTCGTAGACAACAATCTCCATAGATTTAAGCTTTTTCAAGCTCAGGGGCTCGTTTCCTTCCGTAGATGATGTTTGTAGAAAACAATCTCCATGGACTTAATCTTTTTCAAGCTCAAGAGCCCGTTTCCTTCTGAAGATGATGTTTGTAGACAACAATCTCCATGAACTTAAGCGTTTTCAAGCTCAGGGGTACGTTTTCTTCTGAGAATGGTGTTCGTAGACACTCCCAATGACTTAAGTTTTTCACAAAGCCAAGGCCTATATCCTGTCGGCCTCTTTGATAGAGTTTCTTCCGTTTACTTTTCTTTTTCTTTTTCTCATACATACAGATCTATGAAAAGAATGTTGAACAAAAACATCATATATAATATCTTAATGGAATGAGTACGGAACGAGTATACCATTTCATAATTTCATCATAGGGATCTGAGTTTGATGCCCTATGTCCATTTTTCAAAATCGATTCTTTTGTTTGAAATAAATATTAAGTAATGTCCTTGAATCATATTTATGATTTGTTGTGATGAGCGTTGCCATTTCAAAACCCAAATATTTTACTTATTGTAATTTTGGTCAGATTTGCTTTTGAGTAGTCTAAACTTAATATGCCGTAACTTTCTCCAGGAAGCTCAGAATCTTATTCCGTAAATATTTTCAAGAAGATGAATTTCTTAGCTTTGTAGTGGCATATGATATGTTTCGTAAATCTTCTTGTGTTGGTCAAGTTTAGTAGATGAAGACGACTATTTTGTACAGTCTTCTTTCTTGAATAGCCTTCACAAAAATTATCATAACTTGTGAGCTCCGAATTGAGTTCTACAAAAATTTCTGAGAAATATATTCCTTATCTTCGTAATAATATATGATTCGTATGTAATTGGCTTCCAAACGATACAATATAAATTTTGAAATTTACTGTTCTGCATAATCTTTATTTCTGAATAGTTTTCATGAAAATTACCATAACTTTTGCTCGAGAACTCCAAATCGAGTTCTGCAAAATTCTTCATGTAATGCTGTCTAAATCGACATAGTTTGAAAATTAAATTTTAATGACGTGAATAGGTTTGCTTTCGTGAACATCAGGTACGGAAAACTATCATAATTTTTAATTAAAGAATCCAAATTGAATTCTATAAAATTCTTTAGAAAGTTGACTTATGTATCCTTCAAATAGTATAAGATTTATCATACAGCTCACTTTCAGTTGGTATCGTTTAATTTCTAAAGTTGACAGTTTTGTATAATCTACTTTCCGAGCAACTTGTATGAAATATGCAATAACTTTTACTCCGAAGCACCAAATTGAGTTCCACAAAACCTTTCAGGAGGCTAATTTACGTCTCTTTCAAACGGCATATGATTTTCTATGTATCTCTTTTCCATTCAATATAGTTTAATAACTAATCTGATTGATATGTAATGGTTTATACGTCAAATGTCATCTTGATAAGATGATCGAGCATTAAGTTGGTTGTGTTAAATATTTTTTTTTAGTATCTCGAGTTGGATGCATGATCTCAAAAAAGACATTTTAGGTTGATAATTCTTAAGAACTTAAATTAGTCTAGGCATGGCGTAATAAATGATTTACATGACGCATGACTATACGATAGAGTCATGCTAATGTTTGTTTGGTTGAGCTACCAATATATTTCTACTAGTCGATCCAAATATGATAAATGTAATTTATGCTAACACATTTAGAGCATGATGATATACACTAATTTTTTTAGATTATGCATCACACAATAAATTTACACTATCGATGGATAAAATGACATATTTAAGAGAAGTAAAGAATTAGAAAGTAAATGCTTAGCTTTGGGTTCAATGTGCTTTTCTGAATGTCATTTGGTAGTTATAAGTTTTTGTCAGAGGTAACTGCTTGGACTCTCCGTTCGCAAGCACCTCATTTTGATTTCAAATGTTGGGAACGTCTTCCACTTTATGGGTAATTTTAGATTGGTAAACAACTTACCTTCGAGAAGATCTTCCATTTTAGTAGCGGCTTGTATTTTCCTTCATAAAGACCCAACTGATTTGGAGCTTTCCATTTCAGTTTACGTAATAGTCAAACAAATATGAATCTAAAGTATGATTCTTTTATTTATCGTTGGCCGCTCCCAATTGCCATTTTTTACTTTCTCTTTATGCCTCTTCTTTCAGGGTTTTGGTTTATTTGTGCTTTTGGAACTTTTAGTTTGGGGCTTCTATTTTTCACTTACATTCTGCATCCGTTCTTTGGGCATTTCCATTATGGAATTACTTTATAATTTGGTCACTTACGTTTTGTCGCTCGTGCAACTATTGTCTTCCTGCACTTTTACATATAGAAAAGGAAAGAGAAAACCTTCGAAAATACACAAATCAAATTTATGTTTTCTATTCATCAACCGTGAAAGGATTGTTTTTTTAGCTTGAGATAGGTTTAAATTCAAAATTTAAATTAGAATCCAAAGTTTGATTTGATTTAAATTTAAAATTTAAAATAACTTAATCATAACAAGTCTCAAATAAGATGTTTTGAAATTTAAAATTTAAAATATAATTTATAATCAGAATTCAAATTTAAGATAATATTATCAAAACAAGTTTCAAATAAGATTTTTCAAAATTCAAAACGTTGTTTATCATACATCAAATTGATTTAACAAATTCTTTCTAACCCTTTCAGATCTATTCATCTTTTTCTTTCTATTTTAGAAAATAATAATGGTGTAAAAGAAATAGGTTAATAATAATGTTAATTGAATATGCAAGAAACTAGTTTACCGTCTTTCCAATCCCATTTCTGTTTCTGGCGCTGTTCCCATTTTTGTACCTGTTGCCATTTACATTTTCGTTGTCATGCCGCTCCATTCCTGTTGGCATGCTGCTTTGTTCCCGTGCTATGCCATTTCCGTTTTCCTTCCATTTCTATGTCCGTTGTTGAAAGCGTTTTGATTTGGTTTAGAGCATTTTTAGAAGGAATTTTTTGAGTTTTCTCTCACTCTCAATGAAAGCACCAAATGTAAATGAAAAAATTCACGATTTAAAAAATTTGTCGTGAATTTCCTACACGATAATGTGAAAATGAAGGGTAAATAGAAAAGAGTAATAAACATTATGATTTACGTGAAAAACTCTTAAAGGGAAGAAAAATCACGAGAATACTTTGATAGTATTTTTATTATGAAGAAAAAGTTTACAAGATTAATGCAAGCTACACGTTGTGCTTGCTTCTTGTGTGTGTTGAGAGTCTTTTTGGAGTTACATTTACCTCTATTTATAGGTCTTCATTAGAATCTGATATTACTTATCTAATTCTATCTAAATATAGGATCAATAGAATATTCTATTGAGATATAGCTCATCAACATTAACAATTGAATAAATCTTAACCGTCTGATCAATCCAATGATCTTGATCAACTTCTTTAGGTTGCCACATTGATAATTCATGTACTTTCATCTGATTAGTCTTCTCCTCAAAATTTCCAATGACATGGCGGATTGAAGAATTTATGCATGTTCATTCACAATTTTTCATGTCACTAAGATTCATAGTATTTTACCTTGCAATAAGTGAATTAGCTCATATCGATTTACATTGAATTCAAGCAGAAATATTATGTTCGCAATTAAACTTATTTATAGGTTCGGCCAAATTATCAACTACTAATGTTTTAACATTAGAAAGTTATTATAAAACAAATTATTTATGAAGATGGTTTTTTTTATTAGCCAAGCGCTCAACCAATAAACATATTCTCCATTTGTTATCAAAAACACGTTATAATATCAAGCTACTGGCAAAGTTAAATTTAATGCAAACTTGTAACTCACCATTATGTTGCACATGACCTATTCATCTGAAACATCCAAAAACCATTTGAAGTTCTCATAATCCATAAGTGCTTAGGTTTCACATCATGAAAAGATTTATGAGACTATTTTGATATAAAGAGCTAAATGAAATATCTCGAGCTCCACAATTTTAATTATCAAACTTAAAATTTCAGAAATAACACTCGTGGTTACTGAGCCACAACAAAATTTATAACATTTAGTTTGCTACTATAATTTCTTAGAGTTAAGATAAGCAATTACAAAAACTACCTCTTAAACGGTTAATAGAAAACACCCAATGCTTTAAAAGCATTTATACTAATAAAATAGAAAATTATACTTCAAATGAAATAAATTTATTTTAATGCTAACTGTGAATGTAGTTGATGATTTCCGTGTGAACTAGTCATCAAAATCAATTAAATTGAACAATATATTTTCGTTACTTGAATATTAAATTGATTCACAATAAGTGAAGAATCGGTTTTAAGAATATTACCTGGAGAGTAGATAAAACTCTGTTGAAAATATCTTGCTCTGAGGCGGGGCAAACCACTGTCATTGAAGCCGATTTTGCGCTCTCATAGAAAGTGTCTTGGTGCATCAATATTCACTACGCATCTGGCCTCCAGGATTCAACAGTCTATAGCTATGTCCTTCTATATGTGCACTCGAGTAGAAGAGTCATAGAAATTATATACCATATCCAGCATAAGGGGATATAAAATATGTTTTGGAGAGGATGAGAGTGATAATTAAAGCTAATGTCTTCTTGAAAAGAGAAATAAAGCTTTGCTAATGTAGAAGTTCAAAGAGTGTAATTTTCTATAAAATAATAATTTTGTTAATTAAATTTCATATAAAAAATTAAATTCCCAAGTAAAAGAATTTGTAACTCATGAAATAAATATAGTCATTTAACAATTGTCATTTAATTTGTAACATAAAATTTAGACCAACTCACCTGTATTTCGCAAAATTGTAAATTTTATTTTAAGCCAAGGTTTGAGGGCTGTTAGTTTAAAAAAAATTAAAATGTGAATAGACCACTACACTATTAGTGTTTTGCAATCAAACCCCTTGCACAATTTTTTTCTTTTTTGTCCTTGCACATTTTAAATTTTTACAAATATACTCTCTTTGTCTGAAAATTTCGCTGGTTGCAAACTCTTTAACCGAAGATGAATGTTCATGTCCCATCATAAAACTATTCATACTAAACCAATCAAAAAAAGGTTTGAATTAATGATTTCATAGAGCTATCAGTTGCATATTGGGTAGAAGCATATTTCATAGAGCTATCTAAATGTCTCCTTAAAAGTATATGAAGAACTCATTGAAATATCAAAAATATGTTGAACACTAAAAAAAACCTGTAAAACATTATTAAAGATAGGATAAAATGTACTTGCGGATTTCATCTAACGAGCATGACTAAAAAGGACAAGAAGATTGATTCACTTGTATGCTTGTGAAACGCCAAAGTGTAAGGCTGTTGTACCTTTCAAATTTTTAAAATTGCAAAATTCTGTAGGATTTTCTATTCAAATATTAAAAAACACCAAATTGTATACTAATTGTGTCATTCAAAATCATATGATTATTGTTTGAAATATTTATTTATTTATTATTATTAGATTGGAGAAAAATTTGGCCTCATTCAATAAAACTTCTAGCCTGCCCATGCAGACAAGAGACGTTTATGTTTTTTCGTATGTTGCCCATGCAGACAAGAGACAAGATGCGGATATATACATGTTTTTTCAAAGAACCCATTTGGATCAATAAAATCCGAGTTGACAAAAAGCACCGGATAAGCACTTTACTAAGCTGTTTTCCCGTGTCAGCATGTTTTTGAGTGAGGGAAATACAGCAAATTCACGGCTGAGGGATATGGGTGCGATTCCGGAGTTGACGTTGACGTGGACTAATAGGATGTAATTTTACCTTTTAGAATATTGTTCAATTCAACGAAAGTTTAAAATCATTTTTGACCAAAAAAAACGAAAGTTTAAAATCTACGAACTTTATAATCCATGAGTTTGACCTTTCTTTCACCTTAATTATGACATTTGAGTTTTCAGTATGGTTTCTTACATGAAATTGATTGAGTAAACGAATGATTTGTAAATGTGTCTATTTTGTTGGTTTATCTATTGTTGATTTACGAATTGCCGGACTTAACTTGTCATACTGATTCGGCAACTCGATTGGAATATTTAAAAGAAGAAGTTTATCCCGCATCTCCTGGTGTGCTGCTTCCTGCCACTACTTTTTGAGTCTCCCACTCGGTTGAATTCATATTAAAGAGTGAAACTCAAGTTTTTCTAGTGGAATTAGAGTTTCTCTCTTCCTAAACTAGAAATACACGCTTTTATTGAGGTATTTTTCCCTTGAGTACCCATCCCCTTGCCTATGTAAACTAATCAATTTTGTTCGATTTGATTAAACTATCAATGAACCGAATTGTGAACATCCTTACAAAACTGAATTGATTAAGAAATAAGAACCATGGTTAAATTTGGTTTAATTAGTTTAATCAATTTGGTAGTAAAGATGAACTAAGGGGTGATTCGGTGTGCGCTATTCCCATGATATAGTTCGTGATAAATTTATTTTTCAACATTTTCGTAACATTTGTTTCAAGCATTACTCTTTAGTATAGCAAAGTTATTTAACCTAATTAAATAACAATCTCACTCTATTTTGTCTACATCTTGCTCACTACAATCTACATTCCCAAATAGAAATGACATCTCTTTTCTCAATGACACCAGAAGGATATTAAATGAATGGAATTGGAATATGGATGGAATATAATGAAATAAAGCCACTTTAAGATTCTTTATGAAATGAGGTATGGAATTGGGCCACGACGAAGAAGTTTCAAGAGTTATGAAGGAAACATCGAGCTCATATTGGTCATGGGTTGAGAACGGGAATTGAATTCTCTGAGATCTAATTTTTCGTTGTTTCTCAGTAGCTCAATGGTTGAGCGGTCAACTGTTAACTGACTGGTTGTAGGTTTGAATCCTACTTGGGGAGATTTGATTCATTCTGAATTCTTTAATGTAGAATGAAAAGGTTTGCTTTGACCGTTAAAAGTAGGTAACCCATTTCTTATAATCTCACTAACATATGTACATGCTTTTCAAAATCACTATTCACTTCTTACAATTCTCAAATAAATTAGTAAAAAAATCTTAAATTATGATTAAAAATTAAATAATGAAAATTATTGAATAAATATTATATTTAATAATATATCATATTCAGTAGGATTCTCGTGATGTCATTGGCGATCTTGACATCATCAATGGGGTTCTTGTGCCATCATCGGAGATCACAACAGGATTTGAGTACCCTTTTGGCAAGCCCAACACCATCGGTGAGGTTGTAGTGGAACTGTTGACGCTTCCAATGTCATGAACTAGGTTCACATGCTGCCATCTACGATTTTTAACAACGTTAATGGGGCTTTCTTACCATCATTGGTGATCTTGACACCGCTAAGAATGGTTCTTGTGGTGTCATTGGAGATCCTGACATTATCAACAAAGTTTATGTTTTGTAATCGGCGATCTCGACATACTCAATGGGGTTCCCATGTCGCTGTCGGTGATTACAACGCTATCAATAGGGTGTTGGATCGGGATTTAAAAATTGAAGAAAATTAATGAACCATGAACGGTTCATGGGTGTAATATAAATTTTTTTTAAAATAAACATTTAATCACTACAAGAAATATGACATTCTAAAAGAGGCATAAAACCCTGTGAAAAGTAATCCATAGGGTTCTTGCGGACCTTGTGACAACCCCTCATATTAAAAGTTTCACAGACGCTACAAAATAACTTCAAATTTTCCCTACTTAAATCTTTAAAATTTGATGCCATGCTGAAAATCTTCAACGGATTGTAGGTCCTGCATCTTAAAGAATAAAATAGTAACTTCAAGATAATTTCACATTGCTCACATCACCATTTTATACTTTGCGAGAAAACAGCACTGCATAGTTTTAAGCACGCTATATGATTTTATAGAATTGCATAGCTAAAACAAAATTAATACCCAAACGGTATCATTTATTCTCTTTTTCTTACCCCCTCCCCCGTTAAGGGCTTGATAAACTGATGCTAGAAGCTAGGCTCTAAATAGTCAAAGACTTCATGAGCTCATGAGCTCATGAAATTGATTTATTAAAATGATATCATCCTATACATAAAAGAATAAGGTACAGTTCATTGCACTTTCTCGTCAAAATGAAACCAAGGAGAATTTTAGTTTCCATTTTCATAATACCTTTGATCACATGATCTAATGCTAATGCTCTATAGCGAGACATCAATGGCCACTGCCTAGAGTTGACCACCTGTTGGGAGTGCCATATGCTAGAAGAACATAAATAGAAAGCATAAACATTATAGATAGAGAAAAGGATGATTTATAAGTCAAGAAAGTGTGACACCACAGCAATCTCCTCATGATTTAGTACATCTCATCAAGATAGTTTACCTCATTCTAGATCAATGAGGCTATTGATGTTAAAGTAATTTATTATTTTTTTAAAATATGGTTGAAGTATTTTATTAACCATTATATTGCATACAAAATAATCTATTACTCAAAATAGCTGAAAATTGTACTTAGTTCTAACTTACTGAGTCATCCACAGACAATTGCCCAACATTCGAAAGTTAGTAGATTATTTGATTTGTAAGAGTTGATAACCATATGTTATGTGCATTAACTCCAAATATAGGAAAAGCTTCTAAATATGAAGTAACAATTAGAGAAAAAAGAATATAGAAAAAATACAGAAAATTTGTCAACATAGAAAAATGAGAGAATAGGAAAAACAATTAGAAAAACTTATCCTGATTGGTGATTACTTTTCAATCCAATGATATTGATCTAGATGAGGAATATTTTATCTGAATTTAGATTACTTAAACAAAATAAGGAAGAATTTACTAATAAAAAACTAGATAAATGAGGCAGAAATCCACTTCACCGATCCCAAAATAAGCAAACACCAATAGCTTGATATCCATCATGTGGTGTTAATATGATCCATCAACTTTCCAGGAGTTGCAAATAATATATCAACTTAACTCTGCAACTCAACCAACAAATCTTCTAGATCATAACAGACTTTCGCCACAAGTTTAGGTCTGTTGATAAAGCTAAGAAATATCATCAGCTATTGAGGATTGATCGACAACCACACCTACTGATATGCCAACTGCAGGTGTAATTGCATTAAAAACCTCTTTTAACCTGATAAAAATAGAAACAATCAAATCACTAGAAATAATCAAATAACCCTCTCTCTCATCACAGTAACAACATACATAGTGAAAATTCATTAAAGAAATAAGCTCTTTACCTGCAATGCCAAATCACAAGTAGGCAAAACCACCAAAGCACGTAGACATGTGACAACACGAGTTGACAACATTTGCACAATTGGCAAAGCATAGGCTAAAGTTTTACCCCTGCTAGTTGGAGAATTGACACAAAGGTCTCTCTCGAATGAGCCAGGCCCAATTGTCTCTTGCCAAACTGCACCTTACACCTAAAACGTTGAAAAGATGCCCATATTCTGCAAAGCAACCTTCAACCTAATGTAAAAAACATTAAAGAAAGTGGACAAAAGATCTCACGTGAAAAGACAATCTTATGAAGTAAAAGAAGACTTCAAATATGCAGGTTCCCATAGAATTGAAGGTATGTAACAAAACTATAAAAGAAAAAAGAGTATACTAAGCATGTAACTTACATTCTCATACTCTTCAGCTTCCATTGAGTTATCTAGTAGTTCATCAAGGTTCTCATATAGATAAAAGAAGCCCGATTTGCCTTTTCTTGCAACCTAGAAGTAAAAATAGCAACTAACAATGTAGATAAACATCACACCGACACTGAAACAAATAAATATATGTTCATAATCTTCCAAAAAAATCTATTTACAATTGCATCAACAGTTTTAAAAAATTAATCATACATTATTACTGACAACACTCAGCCACTACTCCATAGCCAATTTCAAAATAAAAAAAGAAAGATCCAGTTAAGATAGCAAAGTGAAATCATTATGTGAAGCTACTATTGACCCAAGAATGCACAATTAGTGCAAACAGTTTCTCTCATTAAGAGAGGAATCTCAAAAATTCTTGGAGAACAAGAAATATTATATTTTCTTTTATAATTCAAGGAACATTGGATTCCTAATTATTAAAAAATTCTTAAACTCTCCCCTTGGGTCATCTTTCAGTTACAAAAGTATAATATGAAAATGGGGCATTCCAAACAAAATTGAAATTTTTGTTCGGTAAGAGGTTCCCAAAATAATCAAACTTACAAGAACACATATGAAATAGAAAGTTCGGGGTGAGAGTGAAACCTCATATTGAGAGCACGTTGAACTATTGAAGACACGAAGCAAACCCTAGATCAACAAAGCTGAAATAGTTTGACCTATCCCACACGAGCTTAGAGGAAAAAAAGGGAAACAGTGGAGCTCAGGCTCACACTAAATAAAGCTTAGGGTTGAGTTTGCACAATAGTTTTTTGTGTGTTTTCTCACCTGCGAAAGAGTAGATTAAGGAGATAAATAGGAGAAAACGAAGAAAGAAAGAGCTTTAAACATACTTACTCTTAAGGGTTGTAGATTCTTCACGTCCTGGACAGTGAGGCTTCATGTCTCGATGGTGAAGCTTCCCATTGCCACTCACATTTGTTTGATGACATCGGAATGACAGAAACTGAGATGATTGAGAGAGGCTAGGGCAGTCAATCTATTCACTCGATTTCTCTTTAATTAGAAAGCAAAGAGAGAGAGAGAGAGAGAGAATAAAGTTAAAGTAGAAAAAAAAAAGAAAGAGGATATGTTCGCTCGATCTGCTCTCTCTTCTTCATCGAAGGCCTAACCCTAGATCGTCTGAGAGGGAGAAGCTGCAAAAGAGAGGATGTTTGTGCTTTATTTTGGAGGAGAATCGAGAGAGATAAGGACCGGAGCTTGAATATGAAAAAATGAGAGAAATCGAGAGAGAAGCAACGATTTGAGCTTCTGAGAGAGCTCAAGAATGAAACGATTCGAGTGTAGGATACGAGGTCACCACATTTTGCTTAAGTCCTTCTTTGTTTAAGCCCCACGTCTAAATTTGCCTCCCACATTTTTTTTACTTTTAACAGGAATAGTTTTTACTTGGTTCTTAAAAATTCTTGTTATTTTGTAATTTTTAACAAGAGCAGACTGCAAACCTTGTATTTTAATCCTGTAGAATGTCATATTTCTTGTAGTGAATAATATTAAATATAAAATCATACAATGATCATACATATTTAGATAAACGTATCTAAAAGAGATGGAAACAATTTTTACCTTTTCTTGTAATGGAGAATTTCTAAATTGGTGGGACCTAATTTATTGTCTTGCTTTCATCGGTCTTGAGATTCGCAGAACTTCAATCAATCTTCACACCAACAACAACTCATAGGATTCAGAATTATGTCTCGCAAGAATATTGTCAGGAATAAAGTATAGGCTCTTTAAACGACTGAGGAAGAAAAAATAATTTACCTCTTGCTCACTATGATTTGGGCGGCAACAAGGGAGGGGGAGAGAGAAAATATTTCTCTTGCTCTGAATAATCACACACTGTGATTAGCTTAAGCTCAGGTTACGGATGCAACCCTATTGCAATCTCATATACCCCTATATTATAAATTTTCAAAATTCATCATCTCCTTGCACTGCTGTCTGCGATTTTTACTTCTCCCTTAGAGCCAATAATTTGTCTAAATTCATCAAACCAAATTGATAAGTTAAATTGATCCACTATCAATTAATTAATTAATTTTTTTATTTACTAGCTATCTAATAATTAGAAAATAACAAATTAATTAATTTAAACATTAATTATACTCTTCACTAATTTAGTGACGACACTCATCACATACGGGTTCGGAAAGTGTATCTTGGTCCAAAACATGTTTTTGGTCCAATTGATGTTAATTCTCATTCATGTCTTTATGAGCTACTCTTGAGATTGAATGAACCCATATGAATAAAGCTATGAGATTCAAAACCCAACATCGTACGACTCCGCTATAGGTCCGATGCCGAATCAACTCTCGATTCATGCGCGCTACATTTTCTATTGGTGCAAATAAATATATTTATTTCAAGGTCCACAGAATATTTTATGATATTACCCTTCGTGAATATCGGTAACAAGAGTTGGATGTAAAATTACTATTTTACTCATCTTATTATTATTTCATTAACTCATTTATTGACTGTGAATAAGAAAGACATATCAGTGAACTGTCTCGTACAGTTTACAATGTCTTATTCAATAACTCATGTCATCAAGTACCAGGCCTGATTTATTTATTCACACACACATCAATAAAACACAATGGATATTGTAGTTATTGCAATCTTACCAGGAATTCTATATCTCTAAATCACACAACTCCAACATAATTGAATCACGATCCCAACAGTCAAGGTATTGACTGATAATTCAAACTCACTCATTTGGCGTATCAAAGATCGCAAGTAACTATGTCAAGTTTCGTATTCACCTCAGGATTAAGGTAATTGTGAAAATACCCTTAAGGTGTAACAATTAGATTTAGAGCTAGATAAACGGTTTTGTTCTAATCTAATTTTTCACTGCTCTATTCAATATGTTTCATAGTATGTCTAGGTCAACCATGAGAGTCCTCACTCTCATTCCCCAAGAACGACATCATTTGGTTCAACCTAATAATCATAATCGGACTTGATTTCTCAATCGATCTTAAGACTATGTAACATTTTGAACTATTTCAGAAGAGTTTGTCTGGAAGACCCTTCTGGTCTTTACTCTTCTTACGTTGATAATAGTTTCAGAATTTCAGTAAATTATATACACACTTTAATTAAAGGTAAACTTTCATTTATTCATAAAATTCACTAATACATAAATATCAAATAAATAACTAAATACTCATAAATAGTTATTATATCATACTTTATGGATACAGTTCCAACATAAGATTCCTATGGGGTCATTGACTATCCCGACATCATCAACATGGTTCCCATAATAGCATTGATGCTTGAAATATCATCAGCGACCCTCTCATGTTGTTGTTAGAGATCCTAACGTTAATGGTTTTATACCTGTGTTGTCGTCGTCGATCCCGACTTCACTATTAAGTGCACAATATAGTTGTTGGATTGGACTTGTAGGGTATAAGTGAAACATATGCGGTTGAATTTTATATATACAGTATTTGACCAAAAAAATACTTATACAGTGTGAGTAAAAAAAATAATTTAGTTTTTGATAAAACGAGTAGTGGATTTGAATTTATTGTTGATGTTAACGAAATAGTTAATTTGTTAATATGATGTTACTTAAATGTCAAAGTATATAAAAGAATAATAATTCAATTGCTCTAAATATACACTTCCCAACAAATTTACCAAGTTTCATATATACAGCCAAACAGGATAATTTTAGTTTCTTAGAAACTTTTCAACTTTACCAAACATGAAAATCTTAAAATCTTATCATCAAGCTTTACCATTAAACTTACACAGTAACTTAATTTTCACAAGTTCTTGCTTACTTAGCCTATATTAAATGACCCTAAAAGAAACATTAGAAAATTCGAACCAAAAATTCTAATAATTAATAACCAAAAATCTCCAACCACAAGCTTCTAATAACGTTACAAAGTTAGTTAACAACCAACCACAAATTTCTAATAACATTACGAATTAATAAAGTCTCAAGGAACAAATGTAACAAAGCATGTAAGAATCAACATGGATGATACGATCCCTGGGGTAATTTTGGGGAATTTGGTTTTGGAAAAGGGATTTTTAGCATAAATGTCATGAGAAAATCTTATTTTGTAAAATTCTCCGTAATAATAGTGATTGGGAATATCTGTATTACAAAAAGTCAAAGAAATTAGAAATTACAGTTACCGTAATACCCATCAATTATATTTATGATATATTTTATCCAAATTAATAATTAAACTAAAGAATTTTTAATTTTCAATCATTAAAGGAGATTTTCCAAATTTTCAAAGATTTTGGNATATATATTATTTAATTATAACTAAATAAGTGTTTATTGTTATATCTAAAATGTCAATACATTAGTACTTTTCCGTAGATATTTAACAGTAAGATTACATATATTGTAAAGTTAAATGTAAATGTTATACATTAACTAATACTACTAAACATTTTCGTTAATAATCGTTATATTATTTTAATGTAGTATATAAATAATTATTATCTAAATAATTGAACAGATTGACTAGTGTACAAAAATAATTATAGAAATTTACTTCAAAATTTTTTACGTAAATTATTATTGCAATCTATACAATTTTTTACGATACATAGGTTTTCTAGTTTTTACTTTTTATTTATCGTTAATAGTACATAAATATGGTCTGCGTAAGCTCAATAAATCGGTCGTCACTAATAAAAGGTTTTTTCTTGTTAGAGAGTTCGGTAGTTACTTATGGAAAGTTTTGAAATATTAATGACATTAATTAAAAGTCAGAAATTCAAAAGTAATTGATGTCTTCAAAATCCCTAATTTTAAGGGAATAATCACCATTCATTACATCATTGAAGAAAAAATCACACAATTTTTTTTAAATCTATCATACAAACTGAATGAAGGATATAATAGGAACGAAATATTATGGTCAAATTAAATCAGTTATTTTGCTAAGTATTTTTATAAATGATTATAATAAAATAATTCCGTTATTTTAAAATGATTAAATGCCAGAAGTATTATTTAGAAAATTGGGAAGAAGAAAAGAGAGAAAGGGGTTGACATGGGTTGGAGCGGGGAAAAAATCCCCAGTGGGTAGGGATTTTTAAGAAAAAAATATTGAAAGGCTGAGCGATCTTCTATCTTGTCCGGATTCAGAGATCAGATTAGGAGGGAGACTTCATCGAGATGCATTTGATCGACTACGGGAAGCGCAATAGCAACCCATAAACTTGACTAAGAGGGGCATTTCAAAGGATAGAAAGTGCGATCCGCGGAAGCCATTGAGATCAAACTTTTGATAGACATCTTTCAGTTCTCGGTCTCATCCTATGAACAACTTTAGAAAAGAAAGGGAAAACCCCTCGATAGAAGGAGTGAGATTATACCCTCATCAATGAATGTCCGGTTTAGAAGCCCAACCGGCTTACCTTTTCTTAGTTGAACTCTCTATGGTCTACCCTCCTTCTCGATATCACAATTCTAGCGTTCATTAGCAGAAGTAGATCCCCAAATTGTCGGAGCCTCTTCAAGCCAGGTTGACTCGTTGGCAGATATTCTATGTGAAAATTGAAGAGGTTTTTAGAAAAATATACCATTTGAAAAATTTAGTTTGTTAAATAACTGTAATAATAATTAGAAAAATAACCGTTTTACAAAAAGTCAACTAAATTATAAATTACGTTTGACATAATACCCATCAACGACATTTGTTTCAATATATGTTATTTTAATTAATAACTGAACTAAATGATTATTGAATTTTAAATTATTTTAGAAAGAGATTTACTAATTTTAGTTCACTTAAAAAACTAAAAGATTGATTTATTATATTTAAATATAAATAATGAACATTTTAATTATTTTCGTATTTACCTATATAATAATAAATAGTAAATTTCTACTACTATTTCTACAATTTAATTATGTGTGTGCGTGTTAATATAATTAAAATATAGAATTAATTTATGTAAATAACTATTATCAAATTAATGATGAATTATTTGATTAGTTTACTAAAATAATTACTATATATTCATAAATAATTATGAATATCCTTATGTAAATAATTATGACAATCCATATAAGTATATAGATTTCCTTATTAAAACAAAGGTTTGTAAATATATTGCGAAAAACATCTACACTATATTTACTTTGAATTTATATTTCTTTATTTTATTAGTAAATATATATTTGCCTAAAAAAACACTACTAATTCTCCTAAACAATAAGAAATTGCACCATCTTAAAATAATATGCATTTAATCAAAAAGTTATAGACTTCGAAACAAGAATATGTCAAGGTTAAAAAATATAAGTACTCTGAATTTATATTTATTTATTTTATTAATAAATATATATTTGTCTAAAAATCACTACTAATTCACCTATAAATAAGAGATTGCTCTATCTTTTAAAAATATGCATTTAATGAAAAAATTATATAAATAATTACAGGAGAAAATATTTAAAAATAATTATTTTCATTAATTACATAAGCACTTATAAAAATAAAATGGACCATTAAAGTGTGAACTAGATATAATTAATAAAAATATTTACATAATTCATATTATTCCTATTTTGTCATATGATCACATGTATATATTAGCTTTTTATGGGTTTTGTGTCATAAATAAGTATTAATAGGTTTTTTTTTGTATTATTAGTGTTAATCAGATTTTTAATATATCTTATATATATATATATATATTGTCTCGCCAATTTTTTGTTAAAGATCAATTCAGTTATGATCTTTTTACTTATAAATGATACATGGGTGTTTTAGCCACTTATTCAATACTAGTAACGTTGAACGGGCGTTGCACGTAATATAATATTTCAATATGTATTATTTTATTGTGTTGCATAGTTCAATATTATTTATAGTGTATGAAAGTGTTAAGTTGGTGCCATCTTACCAAAATTCGAGTGATAGTTTTTTTACATTAAAATATGTATAGATGAGAACAAAAAGAAAAAAAAATCTTTTACACTAAAAGAAATACAAAACGATTGTGACATAAAAAGATAATGTCCAAAAATTAATAAAGCATCTTAATTAATCAAATTTAATTGATTAATATATTAATAAGAATAAGTAAAACATTTTTATTAAACTTTATTAAGTGAACTGCTTCGATGTATGTATAAGTTTACGTATCAATCATTACATTTAGACATATCAAATAGTAAAATGTAGCATTAGAATAGTAAATGATAGCTTAGATATAATTGTCCATAAAACCAATGTCTTCTCATGTACTCTTAATATATTTCTATTATCGATATCTCTTATACATAGATGCGAATTTGAATCTATAATATATTATCTATACTTGTTGAATTCATATAGTCATTTTAACTAATTTCTATCTATTACTCACTATAGCACAGCAATCTTTTTTAAGGTAGTCTAACTACTTCAAATTAAAATCTTAAGTATTTAATTAGAAATTCTAAAATTAAATTTTTCAAATATAAATAATGAAAATTTATTTTATAATAAATTATTGGAAGCAACTGGAGAAATAAATATTTAAAATTTATTATTGACTTGAAGGTTATTTAAGAAATTTAAGAATCGTGGATGGATAGAATGATTCAAAAATGATTCTCATTGTGTTGTGACTTTTAATATATTATAAATACAATAAGTATATTCATTGTAAAAAATATATTATTTTATTTATTATTTAACAATTAATAGTTATTGTCTTGGAGAATGGTAGAATGGGGATAGAAAGTTGGTCAAACTAACTTGGTTATTAGCTTAATTATTTTTATAAATGACTAAAAAATTATAGCAGCCTGCTAGAATGGTAAATGCTATAATTTTTAAAAATGGCTAAAGTAGGGAACTAGCATATTGGAGGAAAATAAAGAAGAGAATGACCCACAAATTAGTAAATTGCACAAATGACCGAATTTTACAGTGGCAAGTATGAAAACCTACCAAAAATAAGGATCTGGCAAAAATACCCTTATTAAGGAACCCATAGTTCCCTTCCGAAACATCTCTGCAAAAATTCACGAATCCTAGCCACCCAGGTCTCTAACACGACTACTGGACGAACTCCTTCGAAACGACCTGTCTGCTACAAAACTTAAGAGAAAATCATCGCAAAACACGACGATTTACCCCCATTGCAGTAAATTGTCGCAAAGCTACATCTAGAAACGCTACATTCAGAAAAATTGTGATTGTAAGTAAATTTTTCATTTTCGTATATAACAGTATATTTTGTAGTGACTTTCAATCACTGAATTTTCTTCTACAACTGTCAAAACTCGTAGTTCTTTCAAGAATTTCAACGTGAAAATCTTTTACTCACTATATAATTTTTTAACTTCAATGTACTCAATGATTTTTGTTCTGAATTGCCTTATTCAAGTTCATTACTGGTATATTTAGTTATTGATTCATACTTAAGTTCCTTACTAGTATATAAGTTGCTGATATAAATTGAATAAGTTTCAGAGACAGAGGTTTAAAGATTTATGTGATTGACAGTAATAAAACAACCAATAGCATATAATTATATGCCTCTAGTATATACATGTAGTCATTGACTGTTGATTTGCATAGTTATGTTTAATTGAGCACATAAGTTATATCTACATTTGAATATTGATATTTTCTCTCAATATATAAATAGTTATTTTAATGAAGTACAGTTAATGTTTCATGTATTACAGAATGCATATAGGCAGCATAATATTTATGTTTACTCACAATATATAATCATTGACTATCTGGTAGGATATTAATATTTATTTGAGAAAATAAACTATATTTGTAGTGGTATATTGATTTACTGTAAGTAAAGGTACAAACTAACTACTATGAAGTATTATGTAGTAGTTGTGTGGCTGCAAAGACAGATGTATATGCCTTATATGTATAAGCCCGTAGTATATAAGCATATATTTAATAAGTGTGAATTCAATGTACGCTACTGATTTAATGTTCAATGTGTTACAATGCTTACATGTATATGAAAAGTTTGCAAAAATAAAATGAAGTGAAAAACCAGTGTCACAAAAAGAAGCAAGAGACTGCAATCAACTGAGACGTCTATGATGGCAAGCAAACAAAAATGAGAACCAAAGAAAAAGCTACAACAAATTCAAGATAGTGAATCTGAGGAGGCGCAAAACACTTCAACAAGTGAAATTCCACAAGAGCCAAAGTCGGCAAGAACCAATCAAGAAGAGACAGCAACTAAGAATGAGGTAAAGAAATTAAAACAGTAATTTAAAATGTACATATAGTAACTTAAAATATACATATATGATTAATTATTTTTAAAGTAAATATTTTAGCTATTTATCATTTTGCAAGATTATCTTGTTTTTATGCCTCCAAATTGTGGAAAGCAAACAAGAAAGTAAATATTTATGAAAAGCTATAATGTTTGTCCACTCTTAGATGGTGGTTAACTATTGAAGAGAGGGAATCTTTAGAAAAATATGTTTGGGTAACATGATAAACATTAAGCTTGCTAAAATCCCTCCATAGTTACTATTGCATTTTAGCTAAGAGACAATGTTTTAGCAGCAACAACGATGAGCTATGCTTCAACATAGAAGGACATGTAATTAGAGTTGGACTTAAGAAATTTGCAATAATAACTCGGTTGAACTATGGTCCTTATCCATCACTAAACAAAGAAGCATTACCTGACAGTCAGTAGATAGATGAAATGTTTCCAAACATCAAGTCCATGTCTAGGGATTATTGTTTAGAGAATATACTTCTTCCAAAAAAATTGGCAACCGCCATTGATATTGACCATATGAAAATGGTCGATTGATGAGGTTTTTTAGGTATTTCCTTGGGGGAGATTATTCTGTGAAATGACAATTGGTTTCATTAAAAGTGTGTTGAACAACCCTTCAGCAAAGGGTTTTGGTTTTGGTGAATTACCATTAGCCTTGATAGTTTTGGCTTATGAAGTCATCCCAACCCTCCTTGATGCATACAACAACATAGCATAACAATCGGGGGAGGGAATCCTAATAATGTGCAATTGGAGGGCAGTGAATAACCCGGCTAGAAGGAACTTCAAATGAAAGTCTTTGACTCCGAGAAGGTAACTATTTCTCTTTAACATAATGTATATAAGTAGTAGAATAGGTATGTTTACTCTCAGTAAATATTGAGTGACTGTTATGTACTGTGTTAATGTTTCATGTAATACATAAATCATATAGGTAGTAGTATAAAAATGATAACTCTCATTAGTTGACTGTTATTAGCATATTTATGTTAAAATGTAGCACATAAGTTATATCTACAGTGGTATATTGCTCTTTACTCCGACTATGTATTAGTTATTGTAGGGAAGCATATTAATGTTTATGTATTACAAAATTTATATGGACAGCAGTATATAAATGATAATTCATAGTATATAGTAATTCACTGTTAATTAGCATATTTATGTAAAACAGAGTACAAAAAGTTATATTTGCAGTGTATATTGATAATTACTCTTAGTATATAATCAATTACTATAGGGAAGTAAAGTTAATGTTTCATGTAATTGGTAAATATAAAGGCAACAGAATATTTATGTTGACTCCCAATATATAATCAACAACTATCTGGTAGAATATTAATATTTATTTAGAAAATGAACTATATTTGAAGTAGTATATTAATGAATACTCTCACACAGTGGCTGTTAGTTTTTTTATTAATGAGCCTGCCATGAGTATGCTTTATATGTTTTTTGAAAAAATGTTTGATTTCATTGCAGCCTACTATTTCTCCAATTATTATGACACAATTAGAGATTGATACACAATTCATGACACATTTTTAAAAGGGAAAAATGTGCAAAATTATAGTGATGGAGAAAATTCAAAAGCAGCTTTATCACCATGTATAATATATTAAATTATTTATGCTACTTTTAAACAACATCTTATGAATTTCTATCATTTTTATATGCATGTTGACCATGGAATGTTAATTTATTGTTGGGCTTTTTCTATTTTGTCAATCTTTCTAGCCAAAATACAACCATTGTATTTGCATGAATGAAATGGATAAAGCTGCTGCTGATGGGGCTAATAATGATGATATTGGAGGAAACATCAACATTGATGATAGTACTGCTAATGCTGATAGTACTGCTAATGCTGATAGTGTTACTGGAAACAAAGAGGATGTAAATACAGAGGTTGTTAATATAGAGGCTGCAAAAAAAGATGTTGAAAACAGAAAGAACTGTAGCAACAAGGAGATAAGACCAAATGTGAAAATAATTATACATTTGTATGTTTATAATTATTGACTTTTCGTATATAGTAATATACTATCAACGATATTTATATATCTAGGATGTTGATCAACCTTCAACTATAATTGAAGAGCAACCCATGAAGGTAGTTGTAAACATGCATATATTTATAATTTTTCTGATAGTCAGCAATTATACACTACTTATATTGTAGTGTGTCTGTGTGTGTCTATATATATACATATGCATGTGTAGGTCTAATTTTTTTAAATGTGGTTATTTGACAATGTCTTTCACATGTATGTAATGCAGGAAAATAAGAAGAGAAGACGCCTTATTAAGACATCAGTGACTCACATAAAGAAGTCACAACGGCTAATGAACATGGCCTAAAAATAGCAGCCAACAGCACAGCCAGTGGTACAAAATGAACAGCCAGCAGCGCAGCCAGCAGCTCTAAACAAGCAGCCAACACCTGAATCTGAGATACCTAGCTTTGAGTTATTTTACTAGTCATTGAATGTTGAAGAATGAACTTGGGTATTAAATTGTTGGTTAATTATTATTTAGATTTCAAACTTGTTGAATTAGTGCTAGAACACATGGATGGGTAGTATTTTTTTGATGTCATTAGAATTAATTGTTGGTGATATGAATAGGTGATAGGTTATAGTCTGACGAATAGTTCACTGATTTTGAAGAATTTTTATGGAATTTGATATTTGAATAGGTTGAAATATATGAAATCCCCTTGCTAAATATTGTTTTATTAGTGTTTATACAAGTGAGAAAATGTTAATATACTATGGGTATATAACCAATACCCATAGTATTCAGTTATCATTCTATGATTGAATCAGAACATAAGTTATTGTTGAAATAATTATTTGAAAGCAAAACAGGTGAAAATGATGAAAACTTATCTTGAAATAGACTGTTTTGACAACATATATACAGGCGAGTAAATGTTAATATACTCTGGATCTATAATCAATTACCATAGCATTGATTTATCTAAACCTTTTCGTATTAATAGATAAGTTCTATAAACTATGTTTGTAAATACCAGTGAAAACTAGCGTAAATACATCAGATCAATATTAAATAAATGACTACAATATTATACAAAAAATTAAAGGGATTATATGATTCATTAAATAATATACTATAAGTATATTGATATATACTACGAGTATCAATGAATATATAATCAATATCCATAAAATTCACTTGACCATTGATTTGTTCGAGTTAAAATTGGAAAATGTATGTCTGAAGTAAACTCCATACTAAGGATAAAATCCATCAATACAAGACTAGTTTACTAACAAAACTAAAAACATAACCATCAACCCACATCAGGTCACATGTTTCTTCTTTGAAGCACCTCATTCACTATTTTTAACATGATTCTTATAAGTCTTCTTGTTATGACCTAAAACCCTATAAGTCATGCATCTATTTTTAGGTATCTTTTCACCAAAAGACAAGTACCTTTTGTTCTTTGGCATACCCGAAGAACGTTTCGCACGTGGGGATAAAATCTTTTGATCTTTAACATTATCAGGAACTAACCAATCACATTCGTTGCCATCAGGATAAACATATGCTGCATGCGTACCTTCAAGCTCACTCTTCATATGGTACTTAGATGTATATGGATATGGTGATATGTTCCTCCTTGTAAGTGCTGCACACGCATGAGAACAAAGTAGTACTAACTGCCACATATTACAAGTGCAACACATATTTTTAATGTTGCCAACATACTCAACATCATCATAAAAAACATGCGATGTCTTAACGTCAACATTGTAAACCTAAAAAAGTAAAATAAAATCAATACAAATAATTAATGGAAATAATTAAATATGAAAAAAATAAAAAATAAAAGAACGGAAACATAGGCATAAGAAATCTCACATTCATAGTACGGACCAGCTCAAATTGAGCACGTGGATCTTTCTCCGCTTCCTTCGTCAAACACGTAAGCATACGACTATCAGCACTCCTCCGATCATAAAACCATGACTGTAACTTTTGTCAAATATACTCAATAAGACAAGCAACAAGCAATGATCTAGCATCCTTTAGAATATAATTTAATGTCCCCACAAGGTTTGAAGTCATCACATTATATTGACGTATAACAAAGTATGCGCGAGCCCATTTCTGATACCCAACTGCACTCAAGTAAGACCATATAGAAGGAACAATAACTGCTAAAAAACACATATGCAACTCAAAATCTACAGTCCTATATGCCCACGCACATTTATAGAATAAATTATCAAGCTTGAACCTTTTATATTTCATCTTCATGTTGTTAAGTAGATGTTGCATGCAATAACCATGATGAGCATCCGAGACATACTTTGCAACAACCATTGGGATGTTATTATGTCGATCATAAATAATTACCGACTCTTCATGATATTCAATGGCACAAATTAACTTCTCTCTAAACCAACCCCAAGCCTAATAATTATTCGAATCAACAATCGCAAAAGTTAATAGAAAAATTTGCACACTACCTTCAAGCACTGAAGCAATCAGAAGTGTACCATGATACTTATTCACCAAAAATGTCATGTCAATACCTATAATGAGTCTACAATGTTGACTACCATTTAAAGAAGGCCCCAACGCCATGAAACAATATTTAAGCCTACCACCACGATTAGTATGCAAATGTGTGACAGTACCTAAAACATATAAAAAATATTTACGAAACTGATTTTTAACAATACAGTGAAAATTTAGAATATAATGATTGAATTCTTTAAACAATTTACCAATTTCTTGATTATTTGCATTAATAATACTCTTATTTTCTCTAAATTTTTAGACAATGCCGGTTGAATTTCTCAATCATTTGTATTAGTAATATTTTCTCTAAATATGTTGAATAACACTGGAAACATTTTAAATTGTTTACTAAGATAATAAAATAAAATATTTTAACTATCTTTGCAAAGAGAATCAAATCGTTTCGATCTAAAAATAGATTTTCAAGAGTTAAAATTTATTATTTCATTATTATGGCAATCATACAATTTGCTTTATTAAATCAAAAATTTCTTTCAATTAATTTCATATCTGCAAAACATGTTTTAAAATTACTTCTGAACAAAGTTTTGCCATGTAACAGTCTAATTTTAGCATTTTTAATTTCAATATTTAATTTATTCACGATATTATTAATTCAATTCCTAACTTCCTTACTTGTAAATCTTTGTAGAAAATCATTCAAGATTCCATAATGGAAGAATTTGAGGAATCTGGCCTACTAGAATATGGAAAGATAGAACCTAGAATTCTTAATCAAAATTCTTTTAAAATCAAGAAGCTCAATGGTAGGGCAGACGCTTTTTGCTCAAAATTTCCATCCAATAATTATGGTCATAATGGATTTGAATATCCAAGAAATGACTAAATTAATGAATTGGATGAAATTTTAGAAGATGTTGGGTTGAAACATAACTTCAATGCAACATTAATTCAATGGTAATGAAACCTTTTGGGACAAGCAATTTTTAAAATTAAATTTCCAAATAAAATAATCAAAGAGTTTTTTATACTGAAAGGGACTTTCTTCGTCATGCCTGAAGGATCTCAAAAAATTCATAGGCATGCTATAGAAGCTTTAACAAAAGGAATCAGCATCATTTTCAGAAATCATGTGAATCATGAATTATGCAATAATAAAATAGTTTTCTACTCAACAATTGGCTCTTCAGGCCCAAATCAAATAGAAGTCTTCTAGTTCTAACCAAGTCCAATCATTCAATCAACCAATCACAAAATACAAAAAATCATCCCAATATTTTAGAAAAATCCCCAATGAAAGTCTATTTCAAAAAATCCTATTTCCTTCCAATTTTTCATTTCGTCCCTAGCCATAGGGATAAAATTATTAATTTCTATAGAAAGATTCTCTTAGAAATAAAATATTTTAATATTATCCCAACAAAGAATTCTTAAGGAAAGATCATCTATCATTCCTTCTACATTCTTAAAATTGTCACCCTAGAAGAATGGAAAATCCATCATTCAGGACTAAAAAGTCTTTTGAATAAAAAAATACAATTATTTTGATTATATTAATGCTTGACAGATGATTTTCTTGTATCAAAATAGTGATTTTAGCCATTCGTGGTTTTTAAAATTTTGACAAAATTTTCAAAAGTAATTCTCCAGAATGGTTTCTAAGTTGGTGGTCAATTCATGGCCCTATCTTAGAATTAGTTCCAATAGATTTTCAATAAGTTTTTAATTTATTTCTGGAAATGCACAAACCCCTCACCAGTTGAGGTTTAGTTTCCTCAAATCCTTTACTTTACAAATAAATTTAAAATACCTTAGATTTTAAATTGGTAATACTCAATTGAAAATAGAATACTCACCATATAGTATTATATTAAATGGTAGGATAAATTTAATACCCTGAAAATCACAACTTCCATTAACCATGAATTTGCTGACATCCACCCTCAATTCAGATTGACAAAAAATCCCTATACTCAAGCTCTATTAAAAATTAATGAGCCCATTCACCCTGACCGACAAATCAAACTATTCAGTCCAAATCCATACATATCTGAATCCATAGCCAAATCAAAATCAAAATTGAAACATGAGTTAATGCAAAAAAAAACTCCTCCTCTGAGAAGATAATACTGAATTTGACTCTAAATCATCTGAAGAGTCAAGTCACCCAATTAAACCAAAAATCCAAAAACTCAATCGTTCAGGAAGGTTAACATTCAGCAATTGAAGGGCTCATTTGGTAACATCAACCTCAGTAATGACAAATTAATAAAAATAATTAACCATTGGCAAAATGCCACTGATGGAATTACCAATTAGTCAAGGAATTTGAAATAATAATATCATGTGGCTCTCTAACAATAATGAAATAGCTATGATGATTTCTCCAATCAATAATCAAGGCAAAACAACCAAGACAACAATTATCAAAGGATGACTTCTCAAGACAGTAAATCAATGATCGAAGCTCAAAAGTCAAAGAAAGTAATTATCAAGGACCTCAAAATGTAACAATAGTCACAATGACATTTCAACAACATCAATCATGACACTTATGAAGACATGAACACCGAGATAACAATTATTGAGAAATCTATGTAAATTGTCTCTTTATGTAATTATTGTACTAGTTGTCGAATAATTAAGTAATTATTTGTTCTTTTTACTATTTCTAATCAAAAGCATAAATGTAAAATGTTTTTACTTTTGTAAAATAGAATAGTTCATGTAAGTGATGAGTTACTGGTGGACTCCACTTTACTTGGTTGTAAATAGTGAGCCCTCTCTCATTTGTTCCTCAGAGCTTGTATTACACTTTTAACTATTTGAGAGCAAACATTAGTTTTGAAACAAATCTTTCTTCCTCTCCTCTTTTGTAATCCCTTCTTCTTTTTTCTTTAACATCAAATAGTGAGCAAGAGCACTATTTAATCGTTGCCAATTAATTTTCTTAAATTGTGTAAGTTTTGAATTTTACTTTGAAATACAATTTACTATTTATGTTGTTTAATTCCTGCATCTTAATTCCAAGTCTTTAATTACTTAAATAATACGCAATTTACGTAATTCCATAGTCTTTGTTTTCAGAGCCAAACCCGATAGGGTATTTACTGTTTAAATTTATCTATGCATAATTATATTTCTTCACTGCCTTTATAGCTAGTTATTACTTTCATTGTCGCTTAATTGCTTGCTTGCTTAATTCTTGCATCCTAATACAGTCTTTAAAATACTTAAATTATGCGCATTTCCACAGTCTTTGGTATCAAAGTCAAACCTGGTAGGGTATTTACTGTTTAAATTATAATCTGCATAATGATTGTTCTTCACCACCTATATGGCTGGTTATTGCTTTTATTTTTGCTTAATTGCTTATTTGAATAATTATTTTTATTTAATCTCACTCTCCGTCCAAGTGGATGATTATTTTTATGTTTGATTATTTCTTTGTAATCTTTAGTTATTTAATATGTGAATCTGATTTATCAGAGACTGACGTCTCAGTTTCTATTTGGTTTACTTCAGGCACCTCAATATGTCCTCTTAGATATGTAAATCTCGAGGGTATGGTGGTTTTAAGGGCAAAGAGACGAAGAGTCGACGTAGTAGGAGGTTGTAGAAGTCATAACAGATTATCAATCAAAATACAGTATGAAAATTTTAATCATAAGAATAATTTAGTTATTTTGAGTCATGAGTAGATTTTTTAGAAGTAATTCTTCTTGTAGCAATAGGACTACAATAAATACAATACCTGACATAATAAACGAAGAACATTTTAAATACCTAGTAGATGATCAAGTAGATCATAAGGTATGGAATATACCCAAAATTTCAAGTAAATAAATTTATAAATCAACATGGTCTGTTGCTTCCTTCAAGCATCAGCATCATGTAAAAACAATTGAAAAAATATATGCTCTTGGGAAAGAGCATGAAACTTGTCAATCACTTTCCCCCAATGCAATTAAACATCACATTGAAGAAGCATATAATTTCATTCTCTTTGGTTTAGTTCATATTGAAGTTAAACCACTCACAAGGAGAGGCCTAAATACCTCTGTCTCGTTATCATTGCGAGATGCAAGATTTACTAATTTTAATGATAATATTCTAGGACTAATTGAATCTTCACTTTGTAATGGTCTAATCCATTTCGATTACTTTTCAGATTTGTCTGTTAGTTTAACAGACCCTCATATTCTTAAATATCTAACTTTAATTATTAAAACTAATGGTTACCAAATCCTTGAAGGTGCCTAACCCCTAGCTTTAATTTTTAGAATACATTACAAAGTCACCAAAACTAATATGAATTTCCAAGCAATCAATAATAGTCCCAAAAATCAAATCATGTTGATTCAATCTAGCGAAAGTAATGCCAATATTAGAGTTCCTAAAACCCTTAGGTGGTATGATATTACTTTGCCTACATATTGATTTTTAATCAATGAAAGCCAACCCACTCCAATTTAACACCCAATTGAAGATGTTGATTACATCGAGCAGTACATGGATGGTACTGTTAAAATCAATTTCCAATCATCTTTCAATTCTCAAATTAGGGAGTATAGCTAGTCTAGTACCCCTAAGAATTCCTTTTCTGAATCATCAATTAATAATGATCAAGATTTTAGGATTCAAAAATTAGAACAAGAACTAAAAAATTAAAAAATTAAAAATTTAAGACTTAAAGGAGTAACTACAAATTCTCAAGTTAGTCAGTTAGTCTTTGATAATAAGTCTAAACAATCTAACGAAATAAAACACCCATAGAGTCAAATTTCCAAGGAACCTTTCATCCTGTTAATCCTCAACTTTTAGTTTAAATTTAGATACCTTGAACCAATAATACAAACCTGATTGGGAAATTCTAGCTCAAGATAATGGTGAACCAGTCAATCTAAATAGACGTAAGAGGTTCATAGATATATATAATTTGGATCAAAGGAAAATCATACTTGTTGAATGGATATTTATGAAAAAAATATTAAAGTAATTTCCAAAGCTACATTGGTCAAGGAAGACCCCAATGTAGTGTCTGCTAGTCATCCACCACCTGAAAAAATTATAATTAACCACAAAAATTCTTTAATCACTGCTTCTCCTTCCAAGATTTCAAAGGAAGAAGAACCAAATTAAAAAGTAGTTGAACAACTCAATTATACCAATCAATGACTAATAACAATAGGTAAACATTTAGACAAAATTGAGAATACGGTTTATGATCACTTGAACCTAAATCCATTGAATCCCTATAAGAAACACCTTTAATAAATCTTTCAGACAAAACTACTTTAAATATTATTCCTCTTAATAAACATATAGAAAAAAGCTTCAAGAATTGAAGAATAAATATGTTGAATCATCTTCTTCTGTTAAGGTTATTAATCACGAAAGTAGTTTAGAATCAGAAAGCCATAGGTCAGAATCCACCTATGAGTCGTCCAAAATTCATGAATCTTCAAACATTAATAATATTGAAGACACATTTAAATATTTAGAAATTAATAAATTGGAAAGGAAGATAAGCTTGTTCCTCATGAGATCCAAATTACTGAATCTTTATTAGTTAACTAATTTTTTGTTTCTGCAGAGTAATTGTATGAATGGAATATTGATGGACTTTCTGAGCAGGAAATTCTCAATAAAGTGTAGCACATGACTATGGTAGCCAACAACTACATTACCACACACAAATTACTTCACAATGAGATAATAAATCTTTTAGTCTCAAGATTCTCAGGAATGTTTCATTCCTGGTGGAAAAAACATTTCATAGAAGAATCTAAAAATATCATCCTTTCAGCAGTAAAGATTAATGCTAAAGGAACCTCAATTATTGGAGAGGATCAGGAAACAATACATGATTCTATCAATACACTTCTTTATACAATAATTGAACACTTCATTGGAATGCCAAGTAATGTTACTTCGCATATCCATGATCAATTAACCAACCTTAGGTGTCCAATCCCAAGTGATTTTGACTGGTACAAAAATATATTTTTGTCCAGAGTAATGACAAGGGATGACCTAGGAAACATAGACTATAATAGTCTTATCTACGATACAATAATTACTACAATATAAAAGAAAGGTCTTAGAATGTGTATAGATATGAAAATATCAAACAAATTTTAAAAAAATAGCATTGCCAAATATGAATTAAGTAATTTCTACGAGCAATATAGTTTACCCGCTATTGCTCCATCCCAAAAGAATAGGAAAAATTTCCATCTAAGTCCTAGAAGGAGCCACAAACCCTATGGTAGAAAATAGTACAAAATAAAAATTAAAATTTTGAAAACTATTTTTCTAAAAATAAATTTTTGAGAAATACTTCTCTAAAAATAAAAATTATTCTTGAAGAAAATTCAATAAAAGATCTTTTGATAAAAGTAAAATTAAGTTTAAATGTGTTCAGAATGGTCATTTTTCTACTACTTGTCAAGTCAAAAAAAATTAATCAATTAAAAATATCTGAAGAAGATAAACAAAAATTGTTTAGGATCTTAGAAACAATAGATTCATATGCAAGTTATAATGAAGATTTAGACGAATTTGAATATTCAGAATCTGAAAAATTAAATACTTCAAGCTTTGACAGTGATTCAGACATCTCTATGGGATGTAGGGATAGTTTTTTTGTCAAAAATTAATGTTTTAAATAAAAATTAAGAACAAGACAATCTCTTGTTAGATTTAATTAGCAAAATAAAAAATTCAGAATTAAAACAAGAATATCTAGAAAGACTTAGAAATGTAATTTTAAAGAAAGAAAACTCTAAGTCTTATACAAACACTTGAAAAATTCAACAAAAATAAAGCAAAGGAAAAAGAAGTTACTTTACAGGAACTTCAAAAAAAAATTTAAAAAAATTATAATTGAAATAAAATAATTAAAAGAATCTAACACAGAAATATTAAAAGAACTAAATCTTTTTAAAATAAAAATCATTAACTAGGAGAACCTAGTAAATCCCCTATTCAAGATAATGAAGTTGAAGAACCTATTATTAACAATCAAAATGATGACAATTTCATTCAAATTCTTAATCACATCAAAATCAAGAAATGATACATAATAATCAGAATTATAATTCAAGATTTTGATTTCACTATAATGGCTCTTGTTGCTTCAGGAGCAGATTTCAATTGTATGCAATAAGGACTCGTTCCAAACAAGTACTTCAAGAAGATAAAAGTATATTTGTCCTCTACCAATGGTACTAGGATGCATATTAATTATGAAATCTCCAAAGTCTATATTTTTCAAGACAATATGTGTTTTAAAACATCATTTATCTTAGTAAGAAATATGATTGACAAAATTATTTTGGGTTTACCATTCATTTGTCTGTTGTATCCATTTACAACAGAGCATGATGTGATAATTAATTATCACATGGATGAACCTATTAAATTCAAATTTTTTTCTTCTTCTCACAATGGGAAGTTGAAATCTTTAAAACAAACTTCTGTTTTAAATCCATAAATGTAATTTCTTGTAAAGAAAGACAATTGTGTTTTTTGCAAGACAAAAGAGAATTCAAAAGAATTGAAGAAAATCTTCAAAATACCGCTCTTCAAAAACAAATTAAAATCTTTGAACAAAGAATTTGTAAAAAATTGTATGCTAAAATTCTTAATACATTCTGACATATCCATACAAACAAAATTGATAAATACAAAATTACATTTGGTCGTTATAAATGAAAAATAATACCATTTGATCTTAAATTTACTTCAAGTAAATTTCAGAATATAATGATTGAATTCTTTAACAAATTACCGATTTCATGATTATTTTTGCAATAATAATATTATTATTTTCTCTAAATTTTTTAAACAATTTTGGTTGAATTTCTCAATTATTTGTATTAGTAATATTTCCTCTAAATATGTTGAACAATACTGAAAAAATTTTAAATTGTTTACTGAGATAATAAAACAAAATAGTTTAGTTATCTTTGTAAAAAAAATTAAATCGTTTTGATCTAAAAATAGATTTTCAGGAGTTAAAATTTATTATTTCATAATTAAGGAAATCATACAATTTTCTTTATTAAATCAAAAATTTCTTTCAATTAATTTCATATCTGCAAAACAGGTTTGAAATTGCTTCCAAACAAAATTTTGCCATGTAACAGTCTAGTTTTAGCATTTTTAATTTCAATATTTAATTTATTTGAGATATTATTAATTCAATTCCTAACTTCCTTACTTGTAAATATATGTAGAAAATCATTCCAAGATTCCGTAATGGAAGAATTTGAGGAATCTGGCCTACTAGAATATGGAAAGAGAGAACCTAGAATTCTCAATCAAAATTCTTTTAAAATCAAGAAGCTCAATAGCAGGGCAGCCACTTTTTGCTCAAAATTTCCGTCCATTAATTATGATCATAATGAATTTACATATCCAAGAAATCACAGGATTAATGAATTGGATGAAATTTTAGAAGATTGGGTTGAAACATAACTTCAATGCAACATTAATTCAATGGTACAAAAAAGATGAAAAAATAGATTTTCAGAAGGATAATAAAATAGGTTATAATAACAGAAAAAATTTAACTGTGAACCTTTTAGGATTAGCAATTTTTAAAATTAAATTTCTAAATAAAACAATCAAAAATAATTTATATTGGAAGGGTCTTTCTTCGTCATGCCTAACGGATTTCAAAAAAGTCAAAGGCATGATGTAGAAGCCTTAACAAAATGAATCAGTATCATTTTCAGAAATCATGTTAGAATCATGAATGGTGAAATAATAGAAGAGTGTTCGACTCAACAATTGGCCCTTTAGGCCCAAATCAAAGATGTGTCTTTTACTCCTAACCACGCTCAATCATTCAATCAACCAATCATCCCAATATTTCAGACTAAATCCCCAGTGAAAATCTCTTTCATATTGAGCTCTCATTTGCTCATTTGAAAGATCCTGCTGAAATAGAAAAATTCCATTTCTTTCCAAATTTCAATTTCTCCCTTGGCTATAGGGACAAAAATCTTAGTTTCTATAGAGACATTCTCTTAGAAACAAAATATGTTAATATTAGCCCAATAAAAAATTCTGAAGGAAAGATCCTCTATAATTCTTTCAACATTCTCAAAATTGTCATCCTAGAAGAATGGAAAATCTATCATTCAGGACTAAAAAGTCTTTTAAATAAAAAATAATACAATTATTTTGACTATGTTGATACTTGACACATGATTTTCTTCCATCAAAATAGTGATTTTACCCATTCGAGGTTTTTAAATTTCATAAAAATTTTAAAATTAATTTTTCAGAATGGTTTTTAAGTTGGTGGTCAATTCATCCTTGAGGATTCTATTTTCAATTGAGTATTGTCAATTCGCTATTTGAAAGATCCTGCTGAAATAGCAAAATCTTATTTCCTTCTAATTGAAATAGAATCAAACCAAACCATCCAGTCCAAATCTAAATTCAAAACCAAATCAAAATCAAAGCAGAAGTTGACACATAAAATGCTCATTCTCCTTGAAATTAACATTGATTCTGACTCTGAATCTTCAATAGAGTCAAATCTTCCAATCAAAAATAAAAATCAAGAAGGTCAATCAACCAAGACTCTCACTCAGCAATGGAAGGAGACATCACATGTTCACGTTCTTCAACAATAGGTTTATGATCTTTTCCAAGATTCACAAGACCCATTTGACAGTATCAACCTCAGTGACAATGAATAAGTAAAAATAATACACCTTTGGCAAAATGCTAATGTTTGAATGAAATAAAATAATCAATTAATTGATGTATCATGATGCACCCCAGCACAATACAACGATCATAATGATCTTCAAGACAAGCAATAATGTCATCTCCACAATCTGAATCAAAGCATAAGAATCTAAGATAGCAATTATCAAAGAATCCAATGAACAACAATAGTCACAATGACATTTCAACAACATCAATCATGACAGAGTAATTATGAAGACATGAGGACCAAGATAACAATTATCGAGGAATCTTTGTAATTTTTCTCTTTGTGTAAATTATTGTACAAGTTGTCGAATAATTAGGCAACAATTAATGCTTTTTACTGTTCTTAGTCAAAAGTAGGAATGTGAAATGCTTTTACTTTTGTAAAATAGAATTATTCAGGTAAGTGATGAGTTACCGGTGAACTCCACTTTACTTGACTATAAATAACCAGTCATCTCCCATTTGTTTCTAATAATTGGTTTTACACAAATTAACTATATAAGAGCAAAAAATGTTTTTAAACAAAGTTTTCTTCTCCTCCTCTTTTTTAATATCTTCTTCTTTCTTCTCAACATTGAATAATGAGGGGGAGCATTATTTAATCGTTGCAAATTCATTTTCTCAATACCTGTAAGTTTTGAATCTTACTTTCAAATAACAATTTTACTATTTCTGTTGTTTAATTCTTGCATCCTAATACCCGATATTTAAATACTTAAATTATACGTAATTCTGCATCTTTTGGTATCAAAGCCAAACCTGATAAGGTGTTTTACTGTTTAAATTAATATCTACATAATTATTGTTCTTCACTGCCTTATGGATGGTAATTTCTTTTATTGTTGCTTAAATTATTACTTGAATAATTGCTTTTATTTAATCTCACTCTCCTCCTAAATGGTTGGTTATTTTTATGCTTGATTATTACTCTGTAATCTTTGTTTTCTTAATCTGTGAATCTGACATATCGGTTTCTATTTGGTTAGCTTCAGGTACCTCAATAAGACCTTTTAGATACATAAATCTAAAAGGGTGGGAAGGTTTTAGGGGAAAAGAGGTGAATAGTCAACCTCGTGGGAGGTTATTGAAGTTATAGCAGATTAGGACTGCAAAATACAGTATGAAAATTTTAAGCCTAAGAATAATTTAATTATTTTGAGTCCTGAGTAGATTATTTAGAAGTAACTCTTCTTGTAATAATAGGTCTACAATGAATACAATACCTGACATAATAAACGATGAATATTTTGAATACTTAGCAGATGATCAAGTAGCCCATAGGTTATAGAATATACCCAAAATTCTTCAGTAAAAAATTTATAAATCAACATAGCATGTTGCTTCCTCCAAGCCTCAACATCATGTAAAAATAATTGAAAAAATATATGCTCTTGGGAAAGAGCATGAAACTTATCAATTACTTTCTTCTAATGCAATTAGACATCACATTCAAGAATGATATCATTTTCTTCATTTTGGTTTAGTTCAGATTGGATTTAAACAACCCATAAGAAGAGGTCTAAATACCTCTATCTTGTTAGCCTTGCGCCATGCAAGATTTATAAATTATAATGATCGTATTTTAGGATTAATTGAATTCCGACTTTGTAATGGTTCAATCCATTTCGATTGTTTCCCTAATTTGTCGGTTAGTTTAATAGACCCCCATATTATAAAATCTCTAACTTTGAATATTAAAACTAGTGGTTACCAAATCCTTAAAAGTGCCCAACCCCTGGTTTTAATTTTTTGAACACATTACAAAGTCACCAAAAGCAATATGAATTTCCAAGCCAGCAATAGGAGTCCCAAAAATTAAACCTTGTTGATTCTCTAGCCAAAGTAATCCAATATTAGAGTTCTTAAAACCATTAGGTGGTCTGATATTACTTTGCCTACAAATTAGCTTTTAACCAACGAAAGCCAAACCACTCCAATTTAACACCCAATTAAAGATGTTGATAACATCCAACAATACGTTGATGATACTGTTAAAATTAACTTTCAATCATCATCTAGTTCTAATCCTTAAATTATGGAGTATAGTCAGTCTAGTACCCCTAGAAATTCCTTATCTGGATCAACTATTAATAATGATCAAGATCTTAGAATTCAACAATTAGAACAAGAATTTAAAAATTTAAAAATAAAAAAAATTAAGACTTAAAGGCATAGCCATGAATTCACAAGTTAGTCAATCTGTCCTTGATAATAAGTCTGAATAATCTAACGAACCTAAAGCACCTGCTGAATCGGATTTTCATGGAACCTTTCATCCTGTTAATCCTCAACTTTTAGTTTTAAATTTAGGTACCATGAACCAGGAATACAAACCTGATTGGGAAAGTCTAGCTCAACACAATTATGATCCAGCCAATCTAAGTTGACGTAATATGTTATTAGATTCATATAATATAGATCAAAGAAAAATCATACTTACTTAATGGAAGGCATTCATTCAAGAATATAGAATTGACATGTTTTTCCTTGATTATATCGAGGACATTCATGAGAGAAATATTAAAATAATTTTCAAATCTAGATGGGTCAGGGAAGATTCCAGTATAGTGACTGCCAATCATCGACCACCTGAAAAAAGTATTGTTAATCATAAAAAAAATTTAATCACTGTTTCTCCTTTTAAAATTTCAAAGGAAGAAGAACATAATAAAAAAGTAGTTGAACAACTCAATTACACCAATCAAAGTTTAATTACTTCTATGGGAGAAAATATGACAAAAATAAAAATAAAAGTTTCAAAAAATACTTTTCTAAAAATAAAAATTTTGAAAAATACTTCTCTAAGAAAAAATTATTCTAGAAGAAAATTCAATAAAAAAATCAAATGATAAAAGTTAAGTGTTTTAAATGTGGCGAGAATTGTCAGGTTTCTAATACTTGTCAAGTCAACAATAAAATTAATCAACTAAAAATCTCTGAAGAAGATAAACAAGAATTGTTTAGAATCTTAGAAATAATAGATTACTATGAAAGTAGTAATAAAGATTTAGACGAATTTGAATCTTCTGAATATGAAGAATTAAATACTTCTAGCTCTGACAGAGATTCTCCAAACATCTCTATGAGATGCAGGGATCGTTTTTGTTAAAAAAGTAATGTTTTAAATAAAAATGAAGAACAAGAGAATCTCTTGTTAGATTTAATTAGAAAAATTGAAAATTCAGAATTAAAACAAGAATATCTGGAAAGACTTAGATAAATAATTTTAAAGATAGAAAATTTTAAATCCAATAATAACAATACAGAATGCCTTTCACAAACGCTTGAAAAGTTCAACAAAAATAAAGGAAAAGAAAAAGAATTTACTTTACAAGAACTTCAAAAAGAAATTATGAAAATTGAAATAAAAGAATTAAAAGAATCTAACACAGAAATAACAAAAAATGAATCTTTTAAAAATAGAAAATTTAATAAAAAATCATGAACTAGGAGAACCTATTGAATCCCCTATATCTGATAATGAGGTTGAAGAACCTATTATCAACAATCAAAATGATGACAATTTCATTCAAATTCTTAATCACATTAAAATCAAGAAATGGCACATAATAATCAGAACTATAATTCAAGATTTTGATTTCACTACAATGGCTCTTGTTGATTTGGGAGCATATTTGAATTGTATGCAAAAAAGACTCGTTCCAACCAAGTACTTTAAAAAGACAAAAGAATATTTTTCCTCTACCAATGGTACTCGTATGCACATTAATTATGAAATACCCAAAGTTCATATTTGCCAAGACAATGTATGTTTTAAAATATCATTTGTCTTAGTGAATATATTACTGATGAAATATTTTTGGGTTTACCATTTATTTTTCTGTTCTATTCATTTACGACAGAGCATGGTGAGATAATTACTTATCCCATGGATGAACCTGTTAAGTTCAAATTTCTTTCTTTTTCTCACAATGAGAAGTTGAAAGCTTAAAAACACTATAAATTTAATTTCTTGTAAAGAAAAACAATTGTGTTTTTCACAGGATGAATTAAAATTCAAAAGAATTGAAGAGCAAATTTAGAATCCTGCTATTCAAAAGCAAATTAAAACTTTTGAACAAAGAATTTGTAAAGAATTATGTTTTGACATTTCTAATGCTTTCTGGCATAGAAAGCAACATACTGTCAGTCTACCTTATATTAAGGGATTTGATAAAAAGAATATCCCTACCTAGGAATGACCAATTCAAATGAATTTCGAAATGCTCGAATTCTACAGAAAGGAAATTGTAGAACTTTTCAATAAGAATATTATTAGAAGGAGCAAATCTCCTTGGTCTTGCTCTGCCTTTTATATTCAGAAGGCCATGAAATTAAATGAGGAGTTTCTTGTTTGGTAATTAATTATAAGCCCCTTAATATTTTTTTGGAATGGATAAGATATCCAATACCTAACAAAAAGGACTTAATCAATAGACTTGGAGATGCGGTGGTATTCTCTAAGTTTGATATGAAATCTGGATTCTGGCAAATCCAGATAAATGAAATTGACCAATATAAAACTTCATTTCTAACTTTATTTGGCCATTACGAGTGGAATGTAATGCCTTTTGGTCTTAAGAATGCTCCCAGTGAATTTGAAATAATAATGAATGAAATCTTTAACCAATTTACTGGTTTCTCAATTGTCTACATTAATGATGTTCTCATCGTTTCCAAATCAATAGAACAACATTGGAAGCATCTTGAATTATTTGCTAGGATAATAAATCAAAATGGTTTAGTTATCTCTGCGAGTAAAATTAGATTATTTCAATCCAAATTTAGATTCCTAGGATTTGAAATACACCATTCAATAATTAAAATAATTGATCGGGTAATATCATTTACGGATAAGTTTCCTGATGAAATCCTTGACAAAACACAATTATAAAGATTTCTAGGATATTTAAATTACATATCTTATTTCTGTAATAATCAAATGGGAGTTTTCAACTCCACAATTGGCCCTTAGAACCCAAATTAAATAGGAGCCTTCTGTTCTATGCAAACCCAAATGACAATCCTCGGGTCCATCAGGCCCAATTATTAATCTGCACTGGTAAACCAATTTGACCAATTTTCAGTCTCTAAATCATTCGACCCACAATTGGTCAACCAACCGGCCACAAAATACAAAAGGTCATCTCCATATTATAGAAAGACTCCCAGTAAGAATATTTTCTACATTGAACCCTTATTTGCTAATTTAAAAAATCCAATTGAAATAGCGAAATCCCATTTTCTTCTGGATTTCTATTTTTTCCCTATCCACAAGGACAAAAATCTCAGTTTCTATAAAGATATTCTTTTAGAAACAAAATCAGTCAATATCAGTCCAATAACCAGTTCGAAAGGAAAGATCCTCTCTCATTCCTTCTAAATTCTCAAAATAATAACCATAGAGGAATGAAAAATCTATCCTTCAGGGCTAAAACCCCTTTTGTATAAAAATAATACAATTATTTTGACTATGTCGATGCCTAGCAAACAATTTTCTTGCATCAAAATAGTGAATTTTTCCATTCTTGGTTTTTAAACTTTGATAAAATTTCTAAGTCAATTTTCCAAAATGGTGTTTAAGATGGTGGTCAATCCATGGCTGGGTCTTGGATCTATTCCCAATTGAACTTCAATTTTTAAAATTGTTCTAACCTTCACCAATCAAGGTTTCTTTTGCACCAATACTTTATTTTATAAACAAATATAAAATTCCATGGATCCTAAAATGGCAGTATTCCATTGATAGGAAAAACTCACCAAGCAATACTACGTTAACTAGTGGGACAAATTTAGTACTCTAAAAATCTCTACCTCCATAAATAATGAGTTTGTGATATCCCTCCACAATTGAAATTAACCAAACCACCTCCTGTGGCCTCATTAAAAATAGTGAGCCAACAAGCCAAATCCCATAGATAAACTGAACCAAATCATCAAATTCTTCCCAATGAAAGGCCAAAGCTACCAAATCAAAATCAATGCAGGAGTTGATATTAAAATAATTCTTCTCCTTGAAAATAATACTGATTTTGACTCTGAGTCATCAGTAGAGTTTAACCATCCAATCAAAAATAAAAATCAAGATGGCCAATTGACCAAGACTCTCCCTCAACAATTGAAGGGAACATCACAGGTTTGAGTTCTTCCACAATGGGCTTATGATCCTTTCCAAAATTCACAAGACCCATTTTACAGTATCAACCTCAGTGACAATGAATAAAGCAAAATAATTCACCTTTGGCAAAATGCCAACGTTTGAATAGAATAAAAAAACAATTAATTGATATATCATGATGACAGCTCAGCACAATGCAACAGTCATAATGATCTTCAAGACAAGCAATAATGTCTTCTCCACAATCCACAATCAAAAGCACAATAATCCAAGATAGAAATTATCAAAGAATTCAATGCACAACAATAGTTACAATGACTTCTTAATGACAGCAATCATGACAGAGCGAGATAACAATTATCGAATAATCTTTGCAATTTATCTCTTTATGTAATATTGTATTAGTTGTCTAATAATTAGGCAACTATTTATGCTTTTTACTACTTCTAGTCAAAAGTAGGAATGTACACAAATTTTATTTTTGTAGAATAGAATAGTTCAGGTAAGTGATGGGTTCCCGGTAAACTCCACTTTACTTGACTATAAATAGAAAGCCCTCTCCCATTTGCTCCCGGAACTTGTTTTACACTCTTAACTATTTGAGAGAAAAACTATTTTGAAATAAATCTTTCTTCTTCCTCTCTTTTGTAATCTTTATTCTTCTTTCTCAACGTCAATTAGTGAGTGGGAGCACTAATTAATTGTTGTAAAATTTTTTTTTAATACTTATTAGTTTATTTTCCTTCAATAATATTTGAATTCTTGCATCTTCTGGTTGTCCTAATACCCAGTCTTTAAATAGTAAAAATTATACATAATTCCGCTAGTCTCGGCAGGGTGTTTTACTGTTTATTGCACTATTCGTCATTCTTACATAATTTCTGAAAGTGATACTGATTCGTTTTGTTAAGGTTTGTACAACATGCCTATGACTTTTTTGAAATACATTAGGCATCACAAAAAAAGTCCCTTCCAGTATAAAAAAATTCTTTGATTGTTTTATTTAGAAATTCAATTTTAAAAATTGTCTGTCCCAAAAGGTTCACAGTTAAATTTTTTTTGTAATTATAACAGATTTCATTATCCTTGTGAAAACCTATTTTCTCACATTTTCCGTACCATTGAATTAATGTTGCATTGAATTTATGTTTCAATCCAACATCTTCTAAAATTTCATCCAATTCATTAATTCAGTCATTTCTTAGATATTCAAATCCATTATGAGCATAATTAATGGATGAAAATTTTGAGTAAAAAGTGATTGCCATGCCATTGAGCTTCTTGATTTTAAAAGAATTTTGATTGAGACTTCTGAGTTCTATCTTTCCATATTCTAGTAGACCAGATTTCTCAAATTCTTCCATTATAGAATCTTGGAATGATTTTCTGCATAGATTTACAAGTAAGGAAGTTAGGAATTGAATTAATAATATCTCAAATAAATTAATATATTAAAATTAAAATGCTAAAAATAGACTGTTACCTGGTAAGACTTTATTTGGAAGCAATTTCAACACATGCTTTGCAGATATGAAATTAATTGAAAGAAATTTTTTATTTAATAAAGCAAATTGTGTGATTGCCTTAATAATGAAATAATAAATTTTAACTTTTGAAAATCTATTTTTAGATCGAAACGATTTAAATCTTTTTGTAAAGATAACTAAACTATTTTTTTTATTATCTCGGTAAATAATTTAAAATATTTCCAGTATTATTCAACATATTTAGAGGAAATATTACTAATACAAACAATTGAGTAAACCAACCAGCATTGTTTAACAAATTTAGAGAAAATAAGAATGTTATTAACGTAAATAATCAAGAAATTGATAAATATTTAAAAAATTCCATCATTATATTCTAAAATTTACTTGAAACAAATTTAAGATCAAATGGTACTATTTTTCATTTATAACGACCAAATATAATTTTGTATTTATCAATTTTATTGTGTGGATTTGCGAAAATGTATTAAGAATGTTAGTACACAAATTTTACAAATTCTTTGTTCAAAGATTTTAATTTATTTTTGGAGAGCAGTATTTTGAAGTTGTTTTTCCAATTCTTTTGAATTTTATTTTGTCTTGCAAAAAACACATTGTCTTTCTTTACAATAAATTAAATTTGTAGATTAAAAATAGAATTTTATTTTAAAGCTTTCAACTTTTCATTGTGAGAAAAAGAAAAAAAATTTGAATTTAACAGGTTTATCCATGTGATAAATAATTATCTCATCATGCTCTGTTGTAAATGGATATAGCAGAAAAATGAATGGTAAACCCAAAATAATTTTATCAGTCATATTTCTTACTAAGACAAATGATGTTTTAGAATTTATATTATTTTGGCAAATATGGATTTTGAAGATTTAATATCAATATGAATTCTAGTACCATTGGTAGAGGATAAAGATTCTTTTATCCTCTTGAAGTACTTGGTTGGAACGAGTCATTTCTACATACAATTCAAATATGTTCGTGAATCATCAAGAGTCATTGTAATGAAATCAAAATCTTAAATTATCATTCTGATTATTATGTGCCACTTTTTTATTTTAATGTAATTAAGTATTTGGATGAATTTTTCATCGTCTGAATGTTGATGATAGGCCTTCAACCTTATTATCAGAAATTGAGAATTTACTAGGTTCTCCTAGTTTGTGATTTTTAATTATATTTTCTATTTTTAAAGTATTTAATTCTTTTGTTATTTATGTGTTAGATTCTTTTAATTCTTTTATTTCAATTTTAATATTTTTTAATTTTCTTTTGAAGTTCCTGTAAAGTAACTTCTTTTTTCTTTCTTTAACTCTATTGAGTTTTTCAAGAGTTTGTGAAAAACTTACAGTATTATTATTATTAAAAATAGAATTTTCTTTCTTTAGAACTACCTTTCTAAGAATTTTAAGATATTCTTATTTTAATTCTGGATTCTCAATTTTACTAATTAGTTTATATTTAAAAAATTAAATTTTTTCCAATAACTATCCATGCACCCTATTAATATGTTAGAAGAATCACTGTCAAAACTTGAAGAGTTTGATTCAGATGATTCATGGGATTCAAATTCTCCTAAATCTTCATTATTACTTCCATAGCATTCTACTGATTTTATGATTCTAAACAATTTTGGTTTATCTTCATCAGACATTTTTAATTGATTAATTTTATTTTTTGACTTGACAAGTAAGAAATGACCATTCTGGCCACATTTAAAATACTTAATTTTACTTTTATCAATAATTTTTTTATTGAATTTTTTTTCTAAAATTACTTTTATTTCTAGAGAAGTGTTTGTCAAAAGTTTTTAATTTTTGAAAAGTATTTTTCAAAATTTGTATTCTTATTATTGTGGTAATTTCTCCTATAAGGCTTGTGGTCCTTCTAGGGTTTAAACGGAAATTTTTCTATTTATTTTGGGAAGGAGCAATAGCGTTAAACCATATTGCTCTTAGAAATTGACTAATTTATATTTGGCAGTTTTATTTTTTAATTTATTATTGATTTTTAGGTTTTTGCATATTTTTAGACATTCTTTTTGTATTGTAGTAATTATTGTACCGTAGATGAGACTATTATAGTCTATGTTACCTAGGTCATTACTTAGGAGTGTCCTAATTTTATAGGCAAACGAATTGGGTAAGCCATTAATGAATTTTTCTTTCCAAAATGGTTGATTGCTATAATCTATTGTCATTACTCAAGATAAAAATATATTTTTGTACCAATTAAAATCGTTTAGGGTTGGATACCTAAGATTTGTCAATTGATCATGGATACACGAAGTAACATTATTTGGCGTTCCAATGAAGTATTCAATTTTTGTATAAATGAGTGTATTGATGGCATCATGTATTGTTTTCTATTCCTCTCCAATAATTGGGGTTCCTTCAGCATCAATCTTTACTATTGAAATGATGATATTTTTGGATTCTTCTGTGCGATGTTTTTCCCACCAGGAATGAAACATTAATGTGAATCCTGTGACTAAAAGATTTATTACCTCATTTTGAAGTAAATTGTGTGTAGTAATGTAGATGTTGGCTATCATAGTCATGTACTGCAATTTATTGAGAACTTCCTGCTAAAAAAGTCCATCAATATTCCATTCATATAATTTCACTACAGACACAGAAAAATGGTTAGCTAAAGAAGATTCAATAATTTGGATATCAGGAGGAATATGCTTTTTATGCCATTTCCTTTTTAATTTATTAATTTCTAAATTTTTAAATGATTCTTCAATATTATGAATGTTTGAAGAATCATGAATTTTGGATGACTCATAGGTAGATTCTGACCTATGGCTCTCCGATTCAGAATTACTATCTTGATTAATCACGTTCAATTCTTGAAGAATTTCATCAACAAATTTTTTTATGTAAAATTTCAAATTCCCATCTACTATCTTGGGTAATAACCTTAATAGAAGAAGATGATTCAACAGATTTATTCTTCAATTCTTGAAGCATTTTATCAATCTAATTGTTAAGGAGAACAATACTCAAAGTGTTTTTGTCTGAAAGATTTATTAAAGGTCTCTCTTTCAGGGATTTATTAGATTTAGGTTCATGAAGATCATCAACCTTATTTTCAATTTTATCTAATTGTTTTCCTATTGTAATTAAACTATGATTGGTATAATTGAGTTGTTCAACTACTTTTTTATGAGGTTCCTCTTCCTTTTTGAAATTTTAAAAGGAGAAGCAGTGATTAAAGAATATTTATGGTTAATTATAATTTTTGAAGGTGTTCAATGACTGACGATCACTATACTGGAGTCTTCCCTGACCCACCTAGATATGGAAATTACTTTAATATTTCTCTCATGAATTTCCTCATTATGATCAAGGAAAAACATATTAATTTTATATTCTTGCATGACATGTATGATTTTTCTTTGATCCATATTATATGAATCTATGAACCTATTATGTCTATTTAGATTGATTGAGTCAATATTGTGTTGAGCTAGACTTTCCCAAGCAGGTTTGTATTCTTGGTTCAGGGTACCTAAATTTAAAACTAAAAGTTGAGGATTAAGAAGTTGAAAGGTTCCTTGAAAATCTGATTCAGTGGGTGCTTCAGGTTCGTCAGATTGTTCAGACTTATTATCAAAGACTATTTGACTAACTTGAGAATTCGTGGCTATGTCTTTAAGTCATAAATTTTTTATTCTTTAATTTTTTTAATTCTTGTTCTGATTGTTGAATCCTAAGATATTGATCATTATTAAAAGATGATCTAGAGAAGGACTTTCTAGGGGTAATAGACTTGCTATACTTTTCTAATTTGAGGATTAGAACGAGAAAATGATTGGAAGATAATTTTAATAGTATCATTCATGTACTATTGGATGTAATCAACATCTTCAATTATGTGTTGAATTGGTGTGGGTTAAAAACTAATTTGTAGGCCAAGTAATATCATACCACCTAATAGTTTTAGGAACTCTAATATTGGCATTACTTTGATTAGATTGAATAAATAGGGTTTGATTTTGGAACTCCTATTAACGGCATGAAAATTCATACTGGTTTTGAAGACTTTGTAATGTATTTAAAAATTAAAGTTAGGAGTTGGGCACCTTTAAAGATTTGATAACCACTAGTTCTAATATTCAAAATTAGAAATTTTAAAATATGGGAATCTGTTAAACAAACAGGCAAATCATGGAAACTACCAAAATGGATTGGACCACTACAAAGTGAGGGTTCATTAATAAAATATTTTTATTAAAATTTGTAAATCTTGCATCACGCAACGCTAACAAGACATAGGTATTTAGATCTCTCCTTATAAGTGGTTTAACTCCAATCTGGACTAAACAAAAATGAAAAAAATTATATCCTTCTTGAATGTGATGTTTAATTGCATTAGAAGAAAGTAATTGACAAGTTTCATGCTCTTTCCCAAGAGCAAATATTTTTTCAAATATTTTTACATAATGTTGAGACTTGAAGGAAGCAACATGCCATGTTGATTTATAAATTTCTTTACTAAGAATTTTAGGTATATTCCATACCCTATGATCCACTTGTTCATCTGCTAAGTATTCAAAATATTATATTCCTTGTAAACTTATTGTTAAAAGAAGAATTACTTCTATATAATCTACTCATGACTCAAAATAACTAAATTATTCTTAGGCTTAAAAATTTCATACTGTATTTTATAGTCCTAATCTGCTATGACATCTATAACCTCCTACCAGGTTGACTCTTCACCTCTTTTGCCCCTACAACCACCCTACCTCAGGATTTAAGTATCTAAGAGGTCTTATTGAGGTGCCTGAAGCTAACCAATTGGAAACTGATACGTCAGATTCACAGATTAAGAAAATAAAGATTACAGAGAAATAATCAAGCATAAAAATAACCAACCACTTCGACGGAGAGTGAAATTAAATAAAAGTAATTATTCAAGTAAGAAATTAAGCAATAACCATCCATAAAGGTGGTGAAGAAACAATAATTATGCATGTATTAATTTAAATAATAAAACACCCTACCATATTTGGCTCTAAGTTGAAAACTTTTCTATTGAGAAAACAAAGATTACAGAGAAATAATCAAGCATAAAAATAACCAGCCATTTCGGCGGAGAGTGAGATTAAGTAAAAGCAATTATTCAAGTAAGCAATTAAGCAACAATAAAAGCAATAACCAACCATAAAGGTGGTGAAGAACAATAAATATGTAGATATTAATAGAAGAGTTTTCGACTAGTTTTGTTTTAAAAACCAATTTTTCTCTCAAAGAGTTAAGAGTGTAAAACAAGTTCTAAGAAACAAATGGGAGAGAGATGACTATTTATAACCAAGTACAGTAGAGTTCACTGTGAACTCATCACTTACTTATACTATTCTATTCTACAAAAGTTAAAACATTTCACATTTCTACTTTTGACTAGAAACGATAAATATCATAAATAGTTATCAAATTATTTGACAACCAGTACAATAATTACAGATAAAGACAAATTATAAAGATTCATCGATAATTGAGATCTTGGCCTTTGGTATTCATAATTGCTGTCATGATTGTTGTTGTTGAAAAGTCATTGTTACTATTGTTGTATGTTGGAGTCCTTGATAATTGTTATCTTGAATTCTTATACTTTGATTGTTGATTTTAGAGGAGTCATTATTGATTGTCTTGAAGATCATTATGACTGTTGCATTATGTTGGAAAGTCATTATGATGTTATTTTCAAACTTCTTGATTTCTTGATTATTTCAACATTGGCTTTTTGCCAAGGACAAATTCTGAATGATCTGGATTTATTCATCAACTCTCAGATTGATAATATCAAATGGGTATTGTAAATCTTGAAACGGATCATAAGTTCATTGAGGAAGGGCACGACCCTGTGATTTATCCTTCAATTGCTGAGGGAATGTCTTGGATGATTGTTCTTCTTGATTTTTCATTTTAATTGAATGATTTGACTCTTCTGATGATTCAGATTTAGAATCAGTATTGTCTTCAAGGAGGAGAAACATTTTTTGCAATACCTCCTGCTTTAATTTGAACTTCGGTTTTGTGGCTTTTGATTTACCTTTGAAGAGGATTTTGATTTGGTTCGGGATTTAAATTTGGATAGATTTGGACTCGATGATTTGATTTGTGGATCTAGATTAATGAGCTCATTAATTTTTAATGGAGCTTGGATAAAAAGATTTTCTAGTCCCATAATAGGATGGACACTCGCAAAATTATAATTAATGGATGCCATAATTTTCTGGATATTCAACTTGTCCCACCATTTAACATAATATTCTCTAGTGAGAATTTCATTTTTAACCGTGTATTGTTATTTCAAATCGAAGGTATTTTGTATTTATTTGAAAAACAAAGCATTTGGGGAAAGGAAGCCTCAATTGGTGAAGGCTGGTAAATCATTAAAAATAAATTCAAACATTATTGTAAATCAAATGAGAAAAATTCTAAGATAAGACTATGAATGGACCACCATTTTAAGAAGCAATTTGGGAAATCAATTTTGAAATTGTTTATCAAAATTTAAAAACAAAAGGTGAGAAAAATCACTATTTTGATGGAGAAAAATCATGTGTCATGCATCAATATAGTCAAAATAATCATTTTATTTTTTATTTGAAAGTATTTTGGAACTAGAAGGATGGATTCTCCACTATTCTATAGTTACGATTCTGAGGATAGAGAAAGAATGGTAAATGATTCTTTCCTCAGAATTTCTGATTGGGCTAAATTTTATGGATTTTGTTTTTAAGAGAATGTATCTGTAGAAACTGAGATTTTGTTTTTATGTCTAGGGGAATAATGGAATTTATGAATGAAATGGACTTTGGAAATTTAAGTAGGATCCTTCGAATGAGCAAATGGAGGTTAAATACGAAAGAGATTTTCACTGAAATATTGGGATGATTTTTTGTATTTCATGATAGAATGATTGGGCACTAAAAGGTTAAGTAATTTGGTCAAATTGATTGACCATGTTGTTGGTGATTGAGTCTGATGGATCCAAGTATTATTTATTGAGCTTGGTTAGGAGTAGAAGACTCCTATTTAATTTGGGCTTTAAGGGCCAATTGTTGAATCGAAGACTCTTCTATCATTGAACCATTTATCATTCTCACGTGATTTCTAAAAGTGACATTAATTCATTTTGTTAAGGCTTCTACAACATGCCTTTGATATTTTTAAAATTCGTCAGGCATGACAAAGAAAGTTTCTTCTAGTATAAAAAATTCTTTGATTGTTTTATTTGGAAATTTGATTTTAAAGATTGTTTGTTCCAAAAATAGGTTCAACCATGGGATAAATAATTATATCATCATGTTTTGTTGTAAATGGATACAATAGAGAGATAAATGATAAACCCAAAATTATTTTATTAGTCATATTTATCACTAAGACAATTGATGTTTTAAAACATATATTATCTTGGCAAATATAAACTTTGAGTATTTCATAATTGACATGCATACGAGTATCATTGACAGAGGATAAATATTCTTTTATCTTCTTGAAGTACTTGGTTAGGATGATTCATTCATACATACAATTTAAATCTACTGCTGAATCAACAAGAGCCATTATAGTGAAATCAAAATCTTGCATTATAATTCTGACCATTATGTGTTATTTCTTGACTTTGATGTGATTAAGTATAAAGTTATTATCGTTTTGATTATTGACAATAAATTCTTCAACCTCATTATCAGAATTTGAGGATTCACTATATTCCCCTAGTTCATGATTCTTAACTAAACTTTCTATTTTTAAAAGGTTTAATTTGTTTTTTCTATGTTTGAACATTTTAATTCTTTTATTTCAATTTTAAAATTCTTTATTTCTTTTTGAAGTTCCTAAATAGTAACTTCTTTTTCATTTCTTTTAACCTTATTGAATTTTTCAAGAGTTTGCGAAAGGCTTGCAGTATTATTATTATTAGACTTAGTATTTTCTTTTTTTAGAATTGTCTTTCTAATTCTTTAAAGATATTTTTGTTTTAATTCTAGATTTTCAATTTTTCTTATTAAATCCAACAAGTGGTTTTATTTATTTTTATTTAAAACATTTATTTTTTACAACACCTATCCCTACACCCCATAAAGATGTTAGGAGAATCACTATCAGAACTTGAAAAGTTAGAATCAGAGGATTCAGTGGACTTAAATTCTCCTAAATCTTCATTACTACTTTCATAATATCTTGTTGACTCGATGATTCTAAACAATTCTTGTTTATCTTCATCGGAGATTTTTAATTGACTAATTTTATTTTTGGCTTGACAAGTGTGAGAAAAATGACCATTCTAACCACATTTGAAACACTTAACTTTACTTTTATAAAAAAATTAATTGAATTTTCTTCCAGAATAATTTTTATTCTTAATCATTTGTTAAAATTTTTATTTTTATTCCTATAAGACTTGTGATTCCTTCTAGGACTTAAATGTGAATTTTTGTTATTTTCTGGGTATAAGCGATAGCGGGTAAAGAATATTGCTCGCAGAAATTACCTAATTCATATTTGACAGTTTTATTTTCTTTCTTAATTTGTTTATTGATTTTCATGTCTATGCACATTTTTAGACATTCCTTTTGTATTGTAGTAATTATTGTACCATAGGTAAGACTATTATACTCTATGCTTCCTATATCATTACTAAGGACTGTACTAATTTTATGACCAAACAAATTAGACAGTCATTGATAAATTGATCATGGATACGCCAAGTGACATTACTTGGTGTTCTAATTAAGTGTTCAATTATTGTATAAAGAAGTGTATTTATGGCATCATGAATTATTTCCTGATCCTCTCCAGTAATTGGATTTCCTTTAGCATCAATCTTCACTATTGAAAGGATGGTATTTTTAGATTTTTCTGTGTGATGTTTTTCTAACCAAGAATGAAGCATTCATGTGAATCCTGTGACCAAAAGATTTATTACCTCATTGGGAAGTAAATTATGTGTGATAATGTAACTGTTGGCTACCATAGCCATATGCTGCAATTTATTGAGAATTTCTTATTCAAAAAGTTCATCAATATTCTATTCATATAATTTCTCTACAGAGACAGAAAATTGGTTAACTAAAGAAAATTCAGTAATTTGGATATTAAGAGGAAAAGGATTTCTATGCCATTTTCTTTCTAATTTTTTAATTTCTAAATTTTTTAATGATTCTCTAATATTATGAATGTTTGAAGATTTACGAATTGTGGATGACTCATAGATGAATTCTGACCTATGACTTTTTTATTCTAAACTACTGTCTTGGTTGATAACCTTAATAAAAGAGGATGAATCAACAGATTTATTATTCAATTCTTGAAGCATTTTATCAATATATATATTAAGATGAACAATATTTAAAGTGTTTTTATTTGAAAGATTTATTAAAGGTTTTTCTTTCAGAGATTAATTGGGTTTAGATTCATTGGATTTAAGTTTTAAATTTTTTAATTCTTGTACTAATTATTGAATCCTAAGATCTTGATCATTATTAACAGATGATCCAAAATAATAATTCCTAGTGGGTACTAGACCGACTATACTCACTAATTTGAGAATTAGAACTAGAAGATTGGAAATTAATTTTAATAGTATCATCCATATTCTGCTGGTTATAATCAACATCTTCAATTGGATGTTGAATTGGAGTGGGTTGACTTTCATTGGTTAAAAGTGAATTTGTAGACAAACTACTATCAGATCACCTAATGGTTTAGGGATTCTAATATTGACATTACTTTAACTAGACTGAATCAATAGGGTGTGATTTTTTAAACTCCTATTGATGGCTTGAAAATTAACATTGGTTTTAGTGAGTTAGTAATGTATTCTAAAAATTAAAGGTAATGGTTGACACATTTAAGGATTTGGTATCCACTAGTTTTGATTAGAACATGGGAGTCTGTTAAGCTAACAGACAAATCAGGGAAACAATCGAAATGGATTGAACCACTATAAAGTGAGGATTCAATTAATCCTAAAATACTATCATTAAAATTTATAAATCTTACATCACGCAAGGCTAACAAGATAGATGTATTTAGACCCCTCATTGTGAGTAGTTTAACTTCAATCTGAACTAAAACAAAATGAAAGAAATAATATCATTCTTGAATGTGATGATTAATGGCATTATAAGAAAGTAATTGACAAATTTTATGCTCTTTCTCAAGAGCAAATATTTTTTCAATTATTTTTACATGATGCTGAGACTTGAAAGAAGCAACTGACCATGTTGATTTATAAATTTATTTACTAGAGATTTTGGGCATATTTCATACCATATGATCTACTTGATCATCTGCTACGTATTCAAAATGTTCTTTGTTTATTATGTCTGGAATTGTATTTATTATAGACCTATTACTAAATAAAGAATTACTTCTAAATAATCTATTCATTGCTCAAAATAACTAAATTATTCTTATGATTAAAAATTTCATCATATATTTTGATTACTAAACATGCTATGACTTCTACAACCTCCTATCAGGTCGACTCTTCACCTATTTACCTTTACAACCATCGTGCCCTTGAGATTTACGTATATAAAAAATTTTATTGAGGTGTCTAAAGCTAACATAATAGAAACTGATATGTCAACTCTAATTATCAATCAACCTCTAATAAGTCAGATTTCACAGATTAAATAATCAAAGATTACATAGAAATAATCAAGCATAAAAATAACCGGGCACTTGGGTGGAGAGTGAGATTAGGTAAAAGTAATTACTTAAATAAATAACTAAAAAAATAAAAGTAATAACTAACCATAAAGTTGGTGAAGAACAATAATTATGCAGATATTAATGAACCAGTAAAACACTTTATCAGGTTTGACTCTAATACTAGAGACTAGTGAGATTTAAACAATGTTGTTTAAATTCTCTAACTTTATTAGAGAAAAATAATTAAACATAAAAATAAAATTTATAAATCTTACATCTCGCAAGGCTAACAAAGGTATTTAGACATCTCCTTGTGAGTGGTTTAATTTCAATCTCTACTAAACCAAAAAAAAGAAATTATATCCTTCTTGAATATGATGTTTAATTGCATTAGAAGAAAGTAATTAACAAGTTTCATCCTCTTTTCCAAGAGCGTATATTTTTTCAATTATTTTTACATGATGCTGAAATTTGAAAGAAACAACAGACCATGTTAATTTATGCTAAATATTCAAAATGTTCTTCATTTATTATGTCTGAAATTGTATTCATATCAAAAGTCCCATTCTTGGCCTTTCAAACTTTATAGTAACTTATATTAATATTGTGCTTCACACACGTATGATGAATAATGTCCTTAGATTGTATGCGATCACCAACTCCACACATATACTTATCCTTTATACACTCATTAACAATTGTCGAAGTAGCGTGACGATGATCACTTCGAACAATGTCAAGCGAACAAGTGTGCTCCTTCCTTTACATACTTTCTAACATGTCAAATTTCACTACCTTTATAATGTGAAGCACGTAAAAAAAATGGCAAGTCTTGACAATTCACCGAACTACACACCTTTCATGATTAGACTTGTTAGTCACAATTGAAAATTGTGCTTCAAAACAATCAATTGCAGCTCCTTTTTCAACTCATATTTTGAACTGAAAAATGATTTATCTTGTATATCAAAACCAAGTGGTAACTTATCCGCATCTACTTTATCCACAAATAAAGGTTTAGAAGGGTTATCTTGAACAATAATTTCAGATGAAGACCCAACCTTTGATGACGATAAAGTTTCACTAGTAACAACACCAGATGTCCTATTACCAATGCGGAATGTAACAATTAACAGATAACTTTTCCCTTTTCTTATTATTCATCAAAGTAAGATATCAATCAACGTCAGAATCTATATTGATCCTCCGTATTCAATATTCACCATCAAACATAAATTATTAGGATCTACACCTAATGCACATGATAATAAACCAAGTAACATATTGTGTGATGCATCATTAACAACCAACAATGACTTAATCTTGTAGTAAATATAATTTCTCGCATCATCTCACTTTCCATCATAAAAACAACAATAAGAATATTTACCATCAGACATAAAAAGAATAACAATAAAGAAGTAAATGGTATATATAAATATTGTATAAGTATCTACTAAACTATATACTACAAAATAGAGATAATAAAATCTGTAAAACATGATTCAAGAATAACGACAGTAAGAAATTAATACAATATGTAAATATATACTATACAATATATATCTATATGCTATATACAAGAATGACAAAAAAACTGCAAAACACAATTCAGCAAACAACATTAAGAACAATATAATTATATACTCTATTATGACACAAATAAAGCAATCGCCTAATGTATTAAGAAACTATAACAAAAAAGAATTGAAAATGTAAATATAAATTAAAATCCCTAAATCTAAAATCAATCCAGTAAGAAAGAAAGAACATGCAGCCTTATACTCTTGCACAGAAAAAAATGCCGTAAGAAACAACTACAAAAGAAAGAGGAAAGAAGAATGTTGTAAGAAAACTGTTACAGAAGAATGTCCATTTTATTTCAACGGGTTTCGAATGAGATGATCGACATTCTTCGCTGGCGCGTGTGGGGAACTATTTTTTGCGTGAGATTTTTTTCGTTTCTTCTAATTTGGGTGGTTATTTTTTATTTTTCTTTCATCATTGGTCATTTTTTTCTTAAAAATGACATATACTTGATGATCACACATTTCTTATTAAAGTAGGGCCACTAACTCATTCTAACTGAAAGACCAAACTATCTCAGAAAATTACACCAAATAGCAGTTTTCACACACCAAATTAGATTTTGGTCAGCATTTATAATTATTTAGATTTCAATCAATTTTATCTTTTTTAAAAGGTATAGCATTTTTAGTAGACCGTATTTACCCCAAATAATGAAACAATTAACTTTTTGGATGACAATGTTAGAGATTTGTTTTTAAGATTCCGACATAATCGGCTAGTTATTATCCATGTCCCTTAATTTAAAGGATATGGACAAGTAAATATTTATTGGTATCTTTTTCATATAATATATTCTTTTAACCATTTTTTTTAATTTGATATTAAGTCTTTTTTAAGGGGAAATATAATTTATTTAATTTTTTTATAGCTAACTAATATTTAAATACATATTAAGGTGCCTATATTTAAAAGTGCTATATTATGTACAGAAACGTATTATTGTAATTATTACGTGTGATATTCAAAATTTCAATTTTTTTATTTATTGACTTTTTTTATTTTTTTTAGAAATCCTATAAATTAATATGTGAAATTTTTTTATCCTCCTTAATTAATATTTCTTTATATTTAATGTAATTATATTTAATAATTCAATTTTATTCATATTTCTGGTCAAATGTCTCTATGTTTAATGATTTTTTAAAAAAATTAAACATTTATAGATTTCTTTATTTTTTCTTGTATCCCTATATATATGGTTTGGAAGATTTTGAATTAGTAACTATCCAATTTTTCAGGCTTTTTTATTTTTAAAAGATTTTAATATTTGTTCTTATAATTATTTGATGAAAAATTACATGAAACTTTGATTAATTTTCTCATTTATGAAAGTTCAACATTTTTCGAAAGATTTTGATATTTGTTACTATATTTATTAGATGTACTATATATATGTTATGAATATGTATGTTAATACATAATTTTACATGTATATTCATGTTAATAGTACATGGCCAAGGATAAAATTTTCATAATTGTATGAAGTAAAATTAATGTAAATACTCATTGACACAGAAAATATATATTTAAGTAATACATAAAGATATAATGTTCATGTTAATACATAATTGCAAAAAAATAAAATTGACAAAGTACAAGTCTCGTAAATACACATTGATATTAAGATTAAGTCATGTTAATTACATATAATTAATCATTTACATGTAAATAGACCAATTTATAGAGACTCAAATGATTATTTACACATTAGTATTTATCGAGAATAGAATCAATTTACAAAGAGTAGAACTAATATACAAACCACAGACCCAATTTACATAATATCAAGCCACTAATTATACATGTACATATAGATTTCAATTGGTGTCCCATTTTCAGATTGTTAGGTTCATTTGACGGCCTTTCCATCTGTTTATCATTTCGCCTTTGTCAAAAAGCTGCATTAATAAAATTTTCCTTTTCAGTTTTGAGACAAACAGCCTAAATTTTAGGATGTAAATTATAATTAACAATGAAAATGCTTTAATCATTTAAATTTGCACGTGAATGGTATCGTTTTATACTTAACAAATGAATTTTTGAGAGAGAGATAGAGTGATTTGAGTAGATTCATTGGGATTTGGAATAGGAGAGATATATATTTAGTTTTATATGGAGATTTTTTGAAATTAGTAATATTTGTTAGTAAATTAAATTACATTAATTAGTAGAGATGACTTTTTTAAATTTATAATTCATGAGATTTAAATTTCTTATTTGTTAGAGTTGCCTATTCATAATTTCAAATATATGATGAAGGACACTTATGATATATAAAATACAAAAATATAGAAATTTAAATAAATTTTATAAAAATCTAATGTTTTCAAAATCTTGATAAAAATCTAATGTTTTCAAAATGTTTTCTGTCTTTCATGATTCCATAAATTTTTTTGATTTCTCATTTCTATTTATGAATCAATCGTTCATTCTAATTACCATGCTATAATTCTATAAAAAAATTATTTTTTATAAAAATTCTTTCATTTTAATTAAACTGAAATTTATTTTTTATGTTCAATTTTAAATTCATTTTTTATATTAATATATAAAATTGATGAATAATATCAAATTTATAGTTTTATAAACATACAAACTATCTCTCCCTCTCGGTCACTACTCACTACCAAACCCAAGCCCAACAATAAACCTAACCAATCTTTCACTCCAACTCGTCATCCGCTGCAAAGCTCCATTACTGTCTCCATCGGCAACTCCATCTCTGTTTCCATTGAATCTCTCTATCTTCGTCGGGAATTCATATCCTTTCACGATTTCATGTTCGGAAATCATACTCAGAGAGAAAAAGCAATTTCGTCTCCAATTTTTGTAAATCTCTTCAAGAATCTTGAAATTGCATGTTCTATTTATCACAATTTTCATATCTTCTCCGTCAGTCTTGTGATTTCTGTTTCTCTTTCATAGCTACTCTGTCGATCTTGAAATTTCATGTTCTTGAATTTTAGCAGCCTGGGCCTTGTCCAAACATGAAATTTCAAGAACATGAAATTTCAAGATCGACGGAGTAGCTATGAAAGAGAAACAGAAATCACAAGACTGACGGAGAAGATATGAAAATTGTGATAAATAGAACATGCAATTTCAAGATTCTTGAAGAGATTTACAAAAATTGGAGACAAAATTGCTTTTTCTCTCTGAGTATGGTTTCCGAACATGAAATCGTGAAAGGATATGAATTCCCGACGAAGATAGAGAGATTCAACGGAAACAGAGATGGAGTTGCCGATGGAGACAATAATGGAGCTTTGCAGCGGATGACGAGTTGGAGTGAAAATTGGTTAGGAGCTAATACCTTCTTCTTGTCAACAAGAATCAGATGCGTAAGCCATGTCACATGAGATGCAACTGCACCATTGATTTAGAATTGAACCTATCAACTTCAAGCTGCATACCATATGTACACAACATCATCACAGTTCTCTACCAACAACTTAACCTTAATTTCCTAGATAAACAAAACATGTTATTTATAAATATTGTCGAGTACATTTAAACTTAAACGACAACAACAACATATTTTTAAGTTACCTTCATTATTGACTTCTTCAAATCAATATTGCTTACTCTAGCACGGGAGCAACTTCCCTTTTCAAATCCTAGGGTTCTATTGGTGAATACAAGTTCACTATGTCCTTGAGGGAAGTAATACTCAAGCCTCCCAATCTAAGGCAATGAAACAAGCGGGCCATATTTTAAAATAAAACTTCAAAATTATGTGGGTAAGCTCATTATGCATCTAAATATATAAAATAGTTTCGAAAACTACAATGAAACCGTAATTAACTCAGAAAAGTACACAAATCTTAAAAATTAGATAAACACATACATGAATATGGGATTGAAGCCACCTCGCAAGAAAAAACCCTTACCTCTATCTCTAAGCTGCAAAATAAAATTAGGAGGGAGCTAGTAGACAGAGCTACGCACAGAGATGAGAGAGTAAGGAGAGAGAGAGAGAGAGAGAGAGAGAGAGAGAGAGAGAGAGAGAGCTTGTTGCAAGATAGATCTACAAGATGAGAGAGAGATGCGAAAGAGTTGCGAGAGAGAAGCTGTCGAGCTGAAAGAGACAGACGCGATGGAGCTTCGTAGAGAACTTGCTGGTATAGAGGGCCGGACTGTTGCTTCGAGATCGAGGAGAGATGTCTGAGATATTGAAGGGAAGTTATTGAAGAGAGAGTTTAGGCGCCAGATTTTGGAAATTTTCAATTAGGCGCGCGTCATGCCTGTGATTTATTTTGACTTTTCATTGCGTTCTAGTCTAAAACACAATCGATATGTGCTATACAAACACATAATTATTGTAATGAACCCAACACCACTACGCACATTCAACATCAGCGACCACAAAAATCTGGCGGGACCCAGCAGTGAAATCAAGGCGCATGATGAGATTTTGGGAGCCATAGAATTGCAATCAGTAGGATCAATATTGAGTTGATAAAGAGAATGCCAAATGTGGGATTTGAAGAAGGTAGGATCAGAGTGATGGTACAGAGGGAAGGAAATGAGAGTGTAAGCTTCGGGACCAAGTGGGTATTCTCCAACTTTAACGACAAGGCCTGTCAGAGTTTGATAGAGTTGGCGGCGCACATGTTTAAAATAGATTTTGAAATCGAGCATGACATTAGTTTCACCCAAAAAGTACCCCTGAACCGTGTCAAGAAAACCACCAGTCATCTTGAATCGAAAATTTTCAGAGAGAAACAAAGAATAATATAGCACCTTTCTTTATGATGAATTGTGAAAATGGTGAAGAATGAATGCAGGAAACTTAAATATAGTTGAGAAAAAAAAAAGATGTTTGAATTTAACCGTTGTAGGTTTCCTAAATCGATCGAAGACTGAAAATATGAAGAAAGGAAAAAAATAGCCATCGTTAAAAAGGCGGCAACGGGAAAACTAATATAGCCGTAGTAGTCTAAGAGCGGGACGGTTCGAGCGGGAAAATGGAAAAACTGATTACTGAACTGTAAGAAAGAGATGAACCGAACGGTCAGTTCACGGTCCGATTCGATCTCTCTATAATCATAATCAGTAGAAAAGAGGAAAAACACAAGAATATAAAAGAAACTCCAAAATTTGGAAGCTGATGAAGAATTTGCAACGTACTCATCAGGTGAGGTTCAACAGGTTCCATCGTGACCAACTACGCAGCAAGGTCTCATATGGATGAAGCTCTTCCATTCTTAGGCGGATCAGTTTAAGCTGCATCTCCACCTTCTATTGACGAGAGAGAGAGGTGATGGGAGAGGAGCGACGGGGAGGTAGTTGGTGCTGAGATTTGAGAGAGAGAGAGAGAGAGAGAGGAAGGAGATAAAAAATGGAGAACATTCTAGGGTTAGACCCAAATTCTTTTTTCTTCATTGTGAAATAGCTCGTGTCTGCTATCAAGTACTGAGCACTCCTAATGTTTCAAGATTATATATATATTTCAACATAATTCAAATACTGCTATGGAAATATGTGGAGACTTGTGCTGCTCATTGAACATTTTTGACAAGTCATTCGTTCCATATTGGCTTTATTTTTCCAGCACTTCTTGAAAATATTGAGATTAACGTTACCTCACAAGTCTGAAATTAATCTAAAAAATGATGGAAATTAACCATTACTTCAAAATTTGATGTCAGTTAAACATTACTTCTCAGTCCAGGCCCACCACCCAGATAAACTACACCACCACTAAACAATTACATCTAAACCCAATCAATTGGTATTATTCTTCTTAACCACTACTGAGAAAATAATCTAAAAACAATCCAAAAAGAATTGCGTTTTTACCAACCTTCTATAAACACACTGCGAAGAAATAATGTTTACAAATTCAATTGTCCAAAGAATACACTTATAGTCATGTCTAAAATTACTCTTACTATGTAGGGGTGTTCAAAAACCATCCAGACCGTTTAGTCCGTATCGGTCCGATCTGAAATTGATCGGTCTGGACGGTTTTTTTATTGTTAATGGTCAATTCGGTCCTTCTTTTAGAGAGGACCGAAAATTCGGACCGGTCCAGAATTTTTCTTAATTCTGGACCGATCCGACCAGACCGACTGTATAGATACTATATATATATACATAATTTTTTTAAGGTTTGGTTATTTCTCAGTCCAGCACTAGACGTAGTCCCTCTCCTTGAATTTCGAATACGTTTGAATGTTAGATATTAGTATTTTGAACTTTGGATATTTTTAAATGTTGAATATTAGTACTTTGAAGTTTGGATATATTTAGATATGGTAAACTCCTAGTCAAAATTTGTCGTTATTGTTAAATAATATATTTATTATAAAACAGGTATTTAGTCCGTTAAGTCCATCTGAACCGACTGTTGAATTTCTGTTTGGTCGGTCTGAATATTTTCCAGATTTTTGGTCCGTTCGGTCCTCCGTAGAGGAGGACCGTGATTTTCGGTCTGGTCTTATTTTTCTCCAAAAGTCCGACCAGACCGACCGTTGAACACCCCTATTACTATGCATTGCTACCAATCCAAATTATTAGATTATTTGCTGGCAATGTTTTAAAAGGTTAAAATGGTCTTAAAGGCATTTTTTCTATAAAGAGGCAAGGCGTAAAATCTAGGTGAGCCTCAAGGTGTAAAGCCTCAATAGCCTTAAACATTGTTTCTTGTTGTAGGATTTTTTAAATATATTTTTTAACACGGATTTTTTGAATGTTAGTATGATATAGTTGTTTTGGGAATGGCTATATTGAAAGAGAAGTGCTCTGGTTGTCTTGGTACTGTGAGCAAGTTTTTTCTCTTCATAGTGTTTGAAGATAGTATCGAGTCAAGTACACTTATTTGATTATGCAGTGGAATAGATTGCAATGACGAATTACATGCCAGATCTTGTAAAAAATATGAAAATGAACTCTCCACTTATTTCACAATCCAAGAGTCCTTGATTCTGTATGTGAAAACATGATTTAGATATTGGAGGAATGATTTTTTCTCTTGATATTGTAAAGTTCCGAATTTTGTTGATCTTTCTCTAGAAAAATGTCAAGTGGTTTTCTTCTATCATGGAAGTTAATGGAAGTTTCTATTATTAACATTTATTGGTAGTTTTTCATGAGGAGAACTACCAATCATTCCTTTTCATAACCAACTCTGGTCGACCTATCATAGGTGCCCGGATCTGAGTTTTTCAACATCTCCCACTCACACACGATGGGATTGAACAAACTTAATCACAGATGATTAAACATTGATATACTAATGAATTCAGACGGGCAAATGGATAGTGCGACCCACAAGCACATATAAGAGTTAATTGCTATGAATCTATTAGGGATAACATAACAACCCCAAAACTAGTCCAAACATCTATGATCCCTCAAAGAGCAATACTTGACTTCATCAAAACATGTATTCAAAATCATGTACTAGCCATTACGAGGTGACATAATTGGTCAACCGGTGAATACACTACAGATGTAGACAAAAAACGTCTTCCTTTCCTTCATATATAGTTTAGCTTCAAATAAAATGCTTTCCTGGTCAAATTACCATAATCATAGGTAACATGCTAAAGTAGTAACATTTATGTGTTACATCACTATATAGTCAAAAGTCACATAGAACACAAATATGAGGTTTCAAAGTATCAAAAAAGACTCATACAATGTGAGAGCAGGGATTCTATCTCACACTTCTCTTATTTAGTCACAAAAAGACACATGTGGTATGAACACTTGCTATAGTGATTTTCTCTTCATAGAAAAAGTGTATATCTATTATAACTTATATTAAACCACTATAAGGATATTAGCTCAGTCACATATACCAAAATATTCTTCCTGCCTAGCTCAAGATCTTACTAGCTCGCTCCTCATAGTGCCTACGTAAGTTTTCATATCCAGTCCACCAACCAGGCTACATGATCAAGGGAATCGTGTCGATCCATAAAATTAATATTTGGACCTCATCTTGACCTCTTATCAAGGCGATAATATAATCAAAGTACACTTTGTTCACACTTTCTAAATATTCTAAGCATATAATGTCTCATCTCATCTAACTCTTCAAGCGCCTAAGGTGACTGCTTGTATGAGCAAGCCAATCTATGCCTGGTGACATACATTTCTATCCAAACAAGATATGTGTGATTGTGCTACAAATAAATATAATAATGAATAACATCAAGTTCATTAATTAATAAAATTGATATAAAATGTATTGAAAATTACAAATCATATTACAATCTGTGCAATCCTAGAGATTTGACATGGTTTATAAAAATATCTCTAGGAATTGGCTTTGCCAAAGGATCAGCCATCATTCGATGTGTACTGTGTAGAGATATGTTGTATGACTATTTTCCTTCTGTATGATAATATATCATACAAAATTATACTTAGTTCCTATATGCCTTGTTTTTCCATGATTCTTCATATTTTTAGTATAAATGATGGCTATTTGACTATTACAAAATATAGTCACTGGTTTCGATGCGATAGAAACAAATTTTAAATGTTGTAGAAACCTTCTAAGTCAAATTGTCTCTTGCACTGCAGCCGAGAAGTCACCTAAGGCCAATAAGAATAAGAAAGACAAAAACTCTAAGAAGAAAGAACCTAAAGGAAAATGTTTTCATTGTGGAGTTGAAGGTCACTAGAAGAGAAACTGCAATAAGTATCTCTCCGAGCTGAAAGAAGAAAGGTAAATTTGATTTACTAGTACTTGAAGCTTGTTTAGTGGAAAATGATTTTCATCCTAGATTATAGATTCAGGGGCCACTAACCATGTTATTCTTCTTTACATATGCTTGATTCTTTAAGGGAGCTTGCTGATGGCGAGGTGGTAATGAGAGTTGGCAGTGATGCGCTCATTTCAACAAAAGCATTAGGAATAGTCCGTTTAAGTTTTGGAAATAAATTTCTTGTTTTGAAAAATGTTTATTTTATTCCAAGATTTTCTAGAAATTTAATTTCTTTATCTTTGTTGCATGAACAAGATTTTGATATTTCCTTTAATAATATTATGTTTGTTATTTCAAAGAATGGTTTCAATATTTGTCACGCAATTATTTTGAATGGACTGTATATGCTTAAACCAATTAAATGAACATTAAATAATTCAAAATCATTAAAGTAGCAAATCCAAAAGGTAACAAGCGACAAAAATTTCCCAAGAAGATGATATATACCTTTGACATCTTAGGTTGAGACATTAATCTTGACAGAATAAATTGATTAACAAAGAATTGTGCTTTGAGAGAACTAAAAGTTAGAACTCTTTCAGTTTGTGAATCATGTCTAGAGAGTAAAATGACCAAGAGACCTTCTCTACAAAGGGCCAAAGAGCCAAAGAATCACTTGAGCTAGTACATAGTGACTTCTGCGGATCGATGAGTGTACAAGCTAGAGGTAGGTATGAGTATTTCATCACTTTTATTGATGATTACTCAAGATATGATTATACTTACCGAATGCAAAGAAACTCTGAAACTTTTAGAAAATTTAAAGACTTCTGAGCAATTAGGTAAATCTCTTAAAACACTTCGATAAGATCAATGTGGTGAATACTTGGATTTAGAATTCAAGGATTACCTACTAGAGTATGACATTCTATCGCAACTCAGAGCACCTGGAATGCCACAGTAAAATGGTGTTTTTAAAAAGGAGAAACAAAACTTTATTAGATATAGTTATGTCGATGTTAAGCTACTCATCACTACCACTCAGATTCTGGGAATATGTACTTCAAACGGCAACTTACATTTCGAATGTAGTTCCTTCTAAGTCTATAAGTAAGACACATTTAGAGTTATGGAATGGACCCAAACCTAGTTTACGTCAGTCCCGTATATGGGGGTGTATGGCTCACGTTCTTAAACATAAGACTGAAAAGTTAGACTCAAGGTCTGAAGTGTGTATATTTGTTGGCTATATTCCAGAAATAAGAGGTGGTTACTTTTATAGTCACAAGGATAAAAAAGTGTTTGTATCAAAAAATGCTATCTTCCTTAAACATGACTATATGATAAATTACAAACCTCGGAGAAAAATACTTCTTGAAGAAATCACATCTGATGAAATTAGACCATCTTTATCATTAAGTGATAGACGAAAAACCATGGAAACCAATGTTCCTAATCAAAATACCTCGGTACAACGTCTCAGTAGGAGGGTTATTAGACAACTCAATCGCTATGAACACGAGGAACATGTCCCAGTGTCAGACACTTATAATGACGATCCATTAGCCTTCAAAAGAGGCAATGGAAGATCTTGAAAGGAGAAATGACAAGATGTCATGAACCAAGAAATGGAATTGATATATTCCAATTATGTCTAGGAACTTGTAGATCAATCTGAAGAAGTCAGGCCCATTGGATGTAAATGGATCTTCAAGAAGAAAACGATGCAGATAGGAAGTTAGAGACTTTTAAGGCATGGTTAGTAGCCAAAGACTATACTCAAAGAGAATGAGTCGATTACGAAGAAACATTCTCTACCATTGTCATGCTAAAATCCATTCGCATTATTTTATACATAGCCACAAGTTTCGACTATGAAATATGGCAAATGGATGTCAAGACAATCTTTCTTAATGGCTCTTTTGAAGAAAACATCTATATGATGAAACCAGAAGGGTTCGGCAAAAGAAGCAAGATCAGAAAGTATGCAAGTTGCTTAAATCCATTTATGGATTGAAGCAAGCATCGAGATCTTAGAATCTTACATTTGATGAAACTATTAAATCATACGGCTTCAAACAAAATGTTGATGAAGCTTGTGTTAATAATACATCAAAGATAAGAAAGTGGTTTTCTTAGTTCTTTACGTGGATGATATTCTATTCATTGGAAATGATGTGGAAACTTTGTCGAAAATAAAGAAGTGGTTAGCTGTGAAATTTTAAATGAAAGATTTGGGAGAAGCGAGCTATGTTGTAGGCATCTAAATCCTAAAAGATAGGAAGAACAAGATCTTGACACTTTCTCAAGCGTCTTATATTGACAATGTGCTAGAATGATTTTCTATGAAAGATTCCAAGAAAGATCAATTACCGACCAGACATGGAATTGTCCTTTCCAAGGAGTAGTGTCCTAAGACACCTAAGGAGTAATAGGATATGAGAAATGTTCCTTATGTTTCAGCAGTCGAGAGTCTCATGTATGCCATGATCTGTACGAGGCCAGACATCTATTATGCAATGGGAATTGTCAGTCGTTATCAATCAATCTTAATTTTGAATACTGGATTGCGGTAAAGCACATTCTCAAGTATCTTCAAAGAACGAGAAATTATATGCTTGTTTACTCAAGAGGAGACCTGAACCCCACTAGATATAGTGATTCTGATTTTCAATCAGATAGGGACAGTCAAAAGTCAACGTCTGGATCAGTATTCACCCTAGGTGGAAGAGGTGTAGTATGGAGAAGTATTAAACAATCCAGTATTGTAGATTCTACCATGGAAGATGAATATGTAGCGGCTCGTGAAGCAACAAAATAAGCGATTTGGCTAAGAAAGTTCTATAATGATCTGGAAGTACTTCCGGCTATGGGTAAGCCACTAATAATGTATTGTGACAATAGTGGGGCGACAGGTAATTCAAAGGAACCATGGAGTCACAAGAGGGGCAAGCACATTGAGAGGAAACACCATCTTGTAAGAGAGATCGTTCACCGATGAGATGTGACTGTTATGAAGATAAAGTCAGATCAAAACCTGACTGATCATTTTACCAAGATACTTCCAGCAAAATCATTTGAGGGTCATGTGTGAAATATGGGGTTGAGAAAGATGGCACATTTTGTTAAGGGTAAGTGGGAGATTGTTGGGCATAGTGCACTCAAAACATGTGTAAAGACATTTTATTTAGAAATTAATAAAATAACATTTTTCTTATAATTGTGTAATCTAAATATTGTTGAATAATTAATATAAATATCTGAAAATTTCATATTCATTAATGAGACTGTGATCTTGTATTATAGATAATGAATCAAATAGTCTGCAACGTATTAAAGTATGAAATCTTTAATGAATGGTTGCTAGTATAATTCGCTAAGAGAATTAAAATTATAGATAATGAATAAAATAGTCCACAACGTATTAAGGTATGAAATCTTTAATGATTGGTTGCTAGTATGATTTTCTAAGCATTTTGAATGCATGTGAACTAGGTCTGGATCGCCGATATGGATAGACATCTTAGTGCATGTATTTTATATGATTCGATTAGGACATGACCGATGTAAATTAGTATCTTTATTAACTTACTGTTTACCATAAAGATTTAATACACTGGATCATGAACAAATCCCTAAATGTTTCTTCATACTGTCACCACGAGAGCAAGACCCAGCCGTAGAAGCACCCGACTCATAGAACAATGAAGTAATGTATCCACACGAGCTCTAGCCCTCAGTAGCTAGAATACAAAACAAACTTGATCATTTATGTTACCTATTGTGGACCTTGTTCCTCGTGAGCCGCCAAGTAGGAGTCTCATCAGATGATCATATATTGATCAGTCTAAATCCTGAGTAGTCATGAACTCCTATACATGTCTACTGGAGCTTTTGATTCACTCTTTAATGTTTGTTTATAAAAAAGGCTAGTGACTTTTGTTTTGGAGATTTAGTGACATGGATGGATGGGAACATGATTTTACTTGTTTTGGAATCCAAGCTTTCCTGATGGATCGTATATTAATTTTCTTAAGTGTTAATTCTGAGACTGAATGGTTATTGAGCTTAAATTTATAATACATTTATAAATTAACTATTCACTAGTGAATTAATGATACTTAAGGATCAAGAGGTAATTAGAAAGATAAAATGGTAATTTTGTCCAGCTCTAATTTACGAACCAATAATTGGAGGATAGAACTACATGAAGTGATTATATCAATGGACCACACGAGATTACACTGTAAATATATTCTATAATTACTAATATTGTAATCTTATATTTATACTGGAGTAATAATGGATTAATAAATGAGATTATTTAATTAAAGAGTTTAATTAATAATCTAGTTTATTGAAGCCTAGATTTATGGGTCCATGGTCTCCAAGCCACCTCTATACTACATAATATAGAGTGTGAATATTTCAAGGCATAAGAAAAGGACTAGCTTGCAAAAGGAATGAGATAATGATATGTTATTAATTAATTGAGAATTATTTAATTAAATTAATTATTGTAATTTTCAAAATTAATTAACTATATATAGATTAGTTATGAATTAATTGATGATGAGATTGTATATTTGATTTATGAAATTAAATAGTGTTGAATTCTTATGAAGTAATCTGTTGTGACCAACAAGAATCGCTTCTGAGCAGGTGCCGTGAGGAGTGACCCAACAATGTCTAGGGCCCACTACATGAACAACCAAGGACTTGCTATAGTTTTGAGTTCTCTAGGGGCCATTTTGACTACAGGTACAATCACATTTCTTTGCATATTGATTAGCGTCTTGGTGCATCTTTGGCCAGTAGTACCTCTTGTTCATCAATTTGTGTGCTAAAGATCTACCCCCAGTATGATTTCCATATATTCCTTCATGTATTTCCACTAATACATATTGAGCTTCCTTTTCTCATAGACACTTCAGGTACAGACCTGTAAAGGATGTCTTACACATTAGTTCATTTATCAATGTATACCTGGCACTCTGTTGCTGTACTTTCCTGGCGAAGAGCTTGTCCTTTGGAAGTATAACCTCTTTAAGATAGCATATTATATCTTCCTTCTAGCCGGGTTCCCTTTCTACTTCAACATCAGTTATGCTGTTCCACGAGAGCGAGATGCTTGGTTTTTCTAGAAATTCTACGGGGACGTTTTTCTTGTACGTGAATTGCAATGACAATCCCAACTTTGCCAATTCATCAACGTGTTCATTCTCAATTCTCCGGATTTTTTGGATTCCGTAGTTTTTTAATGTGCCTAGGAGGTCATTCGCCCGTTGTAGGTAGTTTATCATCCTTTCATCTTTCGTTGTATATTCTCCCGTTACCTATTTTACAATCAACATGGAATCACAGCATATTTTCACATATGTTACCTCATATTCCTGTAACAAGGATAGTCCCGCTATTAGTGCTTCATACTCCACTTCATTGTTTGACATGTTGAATCTGAAGGAGATGGAGTGCTCCAATGTTTCTCCATAGGGGTTCTGTATTGCCACCCCTACTCTTGCTCATTTATTATTTAAAGCATCATCAACGTATAGTTTCCAAGGCCCGTTCTCAATTTCTTTGCAAGGTTCCCTTTAACTTCTCCTTTAGTGAAGTCTGCGATGAAGTCTACTAATTCCTGCCCTTTGATTGAGGTTGTGGGTTCGTAATGAATGTCATACTGGCTTAGCTCAATTGACGACTTCACCATCCTCCTTCTTACTTCTAGAGAGTGCGGGAGACTCTTGATAGGTGAATCCATCAACACTTTGTTGATATGTGCCTGCAAATAGGGTCTCAGTTTTCGTGCGACAGTGATAATGTCCAGCACCAACTTCTCCATATGTTTATACCTTACCTCGGTTGCTACTAGGCTTTTACTGATGAAGCATGCGAGTTTCTGCTTTCTTTTTCCTTCCTTGATGAGTACATCACTGACGTTGACCGTTGAAACGGCTACATACAGCATGAGTTGTTCACCAGGTACCAACTTGGAGAGCAGAGATGGTGTTGTCAGGTACTCCTTAACTCTACTGAGAGCTTCTTCACATTCCTCGTTCCTCCCATCTGTGGGATTATTTCTCAACTTTTTTAAAAATAGTTTACACTTATCCGTAGACCTCGAGGTGAATCTGTTCAGGGTGGCCACCCTCCCCGTTAACCCTTCTATCTCTTTTCAGCTCCGTAGAGATTTCATCGCCATAATTTCTGTCACTTTGTCCGAGTTCACTTTGATTCCCCACTGCGTCACCAGGTGCCCGGGGAACTTTCCCGCATCTATCTCGAGCGTACATTTTTCTAGATTTAGTTTTATGGAGTTTTTTCTTAAAACTGTAAAGGCTTCTTCAAGGTCTCGAATACGGTCCTCCAATTTATGTCTTTTGACCAGCATGTCGTCTACATAGACTTCCATGCTTTTCCTGATCTGTTCGTGGAAGAATTTGTTCACCAGCCTTTGATAGGTAGCACCTGCATTTTTTAGTCCAAAAGGTATGACTTTATAACAATAAATACCAACTCGATAATGAAAAAAGTCTTTTCCTGTTCTGGTTAGAACATTTTCCCATGATTGTATCCGGAGTATGCGTCTATGATGTTGAGTAGTCCGTGTCCCAAAGTGAGATCACCCATCTGATCTATCCTTGGAGGTGAGTATTCATCTTTGGGACAGCCTTTGTTCAAATCAGTGAAGTCCACACATATTCTCTACTTTTTGTTTTTCTTTCGTACCATTACCATGTTGGCTAGCCACTCTGGATAGTCCACTTCCCGAATGAAACCTGTTGTCAAGAGCTTTTTTACTTCTTCTTTGATTGCCTGATTCCATTCTGGGGCAAAGCTTATTTTCCTCTATTTCACTGGCTTCACAGCCAGATCCATATTCAACCTATAACAGATGATTTCTTCAGGAATGCATGGCATCTCATGTGTCGTAGTTGCGAACACGTCCTTGTTTTTCCCTCAAGAATTTCACTAACTTTTCTTTTCCACTTCTTTCGAGACGAGTACCAACATTTGTCATCTTCTGAGTTCCTTCCCCCAATCACACAAGTTCAGTTTCTTCCCCTGCCTCCTACCTCAGGCCATCTTGCTTGTCTTCCTGTGATTGTTATAAATCCACGGGTTGCTTGCCTTCAGCTTTTTCCGTAGTCTTCTTCTTGACGGATTCTAGAGCAATCACAGAGCAGATGCGGGTAGCGGCTTGATCTCCTTTTATCATTTTAACTCCCTCTGATGCCAAATATTTCATTACTTAGTAGAAAGTTAAAGCGACGACTTTCATTTTATGGTGCCAGGTTCTCCCCAAGATAGTGTTGTACGGGGACGATGTGCTCAATATCATGAACTCAATCATAAGGTTGAAGGACTTGAATTCACCAGAAGAACAAGGGTTCCATCTAAGTAGATGATGGCCCCATTGAAGCCTATCAACGGCTGTGAAGTTCCTTGCAACTCATGTTCTCCCATTGACATTTTCTATAAGGTTGCCCGGTATAGAATGTTCAATGCACTCTCATCATCAACCAAGACCCTCCTCAGTAAGTAGTTGCCGACTTGTATTGAAATGACAAGAGCATCGTTGCGATGTCCGTGGTGCTCTAAATCTAGATCATCAAACATCAACGGCGGATTCCCGCTAATACTTGGGGATCCTTCTAGGAACTTTTCTAGCATTGGCTTTTTGAAGTATATCTTCCTTTGCTTCCTCGTTGTCCCTTCCTGCTCTGTAATTGCAATAACTTGTTAATGATTTGAAGAGGTCATTTCTCGTTGTCGTGCTTGTCTTCCTCGTGATTATCTTTTCAACCTCCTATTTCTGCTCTTCTTTCTTCAAAAATTGACAGAGGTGCCCATCTTTTATCAGTTTCTTGATGTAGTCTTTAAGTTGGAAAATCCCTTGTGTAATTCCCGCTGCTCCTATGAAATGAGCCATACTTGTCTTTATCCTTTAGCTTGGCTCTTTTGTGATAGGGGCTGGTCTTTTCAACTAAGGCTTTCTTATCTTTGGTCATGTCCAGGACTGAGTTTAACGAAATGGTCAATGACATGTAAACCTTGTCCCTTGGGTGTACCATGTCTAAGTCTCGCCTTCGATACCCCGTTCTTTCCCACTTGTTATTTCCCCCGTCTTCTCTTTCCATTCCTTCAAGCTTTTTTATTTGAGGTCTCCAACTCTTTCATGTTTTCTTGACTCATCAGTCTTCAGTTCAGCCGGTTTCAGTAAGATTATTTTCTCCTCTTCTAGAGTGATATAAGCTTGCACCCATTGAAAGGTTTCCACGATGGACAACGATTTCATCTTGGATAGATCTTCGAACATGGGTGAGTTCAAGTCTAACCTCCACTTGAAGGCCAGTTTGGAAACTCGATCATCGTAATTTTTGAATTTTTCATCTCGTCCTTAAATATGTGGGTGTATTCCTCTAGTGACTCCCCTCTCTTGGTGGAAATCATGAAAAGATACTCTATGTCTTCCATGACCGCTCGGTAGGTAGAAAACTGTTCTAGGAAGATAGAGGTCATAACAGTAAAATTAATAATTGAAAGCACAGGGAGGGAATGATAACATTTTAGAGTTGCTCTATCCAGGCTGGTTGGGAACATCCTACATATCAATTCATCACTATTCTGATATAGTGCCATTATTTTTCTATACCATCGGAGGTGGTCTACGAGATTTGTTTTCCCCTCATAACATTTAAATTTGGGGGTCACGAACTTTTTAGGTACGGGTGTCTTCAGGATTTCAGGGCTTAACAGAGTACGGGTGAGGTATTTGAGGTTGAACTTTCCCATACTTCAGAGATTTCTCATCACCATCATTTTCTACTTCAGTAATTCTTCCACCGCTTCTTTCATTATGACCTAGGACTGGCGAGCTTCTCCCGTAGCCTTTTTCACATGGTTTTGGAATTGGACTTCAACTTCCTCCTTTCATATGTTTTTATCGTTCTCCATGTTCTCCTATGTACGTCTTGCCCGTTGCCTCGAGTGGATTTCTCGTTCCTCGTTCTTCACCATTTGACTGACTTCGGCACGTGTCCTCGCCAGTTCTTACTGAAACGTGTTGATTTGGTCCTGCACAGTCTGTCGTGCACTACGCAACGCCTCAATGTTCCTTCTTTCCATTTCCTGCATCCCATTTAGGATTGTGTACAAGATTTCTGTCGGTGGGGTTCGTTGATCCACATGATCATCTTAGTTTCTGGTCTCGTTGAAAGCACCAAAATGTAAATGAATTTTACATTTGGACTCTGCAATGCTCCAACAACATTTTAAAGGTGTTTGATGGCCATTTTTACAGACATGGTGGAGCAAACACTTGCAGTATTTAAAGATGATTTCTCAATTTTTGGTAAATCATATTTAGAATGTTTGTCTAATCTTGAGAGAGTCTTAAGAAGATGTGAAGAAACCAATTTGGTGTTGAATTGGGAAAAGTGTCACTTTATGGTAAGAGAAGGAGTTTCATAAGTCATAGGGTTTTATGAGCATTGGAGTAGATAGGGCAAAATTGAAGTAATTAATAACTCTTTGCCCTTACCACAGTAAAAGAGATTATAACTTTTTAGGACATGATGGCTTTTATAGAAGGTTTATCAAAGATTTTTCCAAAATATCTAAACCTTTATGCATGTTACTTGAAAACAATAGAGTTTGAATTTATAGAGGATTGTAGACACGTTTTTATTGAATTGAAAAACGTTTTAGTCTCAACACTTATCATTGTAGAACTTAGGAGATACATTTTGAGCTAATGTGGGATGCTAGTGACTATGCAGTGGGAGCTATCTTAGGGCAAAGAAAAGATAATTTTTTTTATTTAATTTACTATGCCAGTAGAAAACTTACAGGTGCACAATTGAATTACACAACCTCTTAAAAAGAGTTATTAACTGTTGTGGTTGCCTTTGATAAATTTAGAGCTTATATTAATAGCACCAAAGTTAATGTGTATACTGACCATTCTACTATTAAGTACTTGATTTCAAAACGGATGTAAAGCCTAGGTTAACAAGTGGATCTTATCGCTCCAAGAATTTGACCTTGAAATCAAGGACAAAAAAGGTACGGAGAACCAAGTGACGGACCGTTTGTCTAGATTAGGGACTGTGAAAGATGCTACAGTAGACCAGGCCATAGTAGAAACTTTTCCAGATGAGCAACTCTTGGCAATTTCACAACTGAAAGCTCATTGGTATGCAAATATAGTGAATTATTTGGCAAGTGGAGTGTTACCTCCTTAATTCAATTCACAACAAATGAATTATTTTTTCCAACAAGTCAAGACTTACTACTGGGATGACCTTTTTCTTTACAAGCAAGGACCTGACCAAATCTTTAGAGCATATTGAAATAATTCCACTGAAAGGACAATAATTGTACGTAAAAAGGTATTCTGGGAATTCATTGCTGCAGCGCCACAAAAAAAGCTATAGCACATAAATGGCAGCTTAGTTAAAATATCTCACAATATTCATGCTAAAAAAATTGTAGGAATTTCGCTCAAATTTGAATTCCCTCCGGCGAAGCGTCCCTATTTCAAATTTTTAGCCAAATAAATTGTGGAAATAGACACGTGGCAAGCTAGGGAGGGGTTATGTAGGTTTTAAATTCGAAAGCCCGAAGCCATACTCAACACACAACCTCTTCGTAGACCAAAAGCTTTCTTTTTCCTCTTTCATTAGAAACCCTGTGTTTTTCTTTGAAACCTAAAATCCAATCTCCATCCTTCAAAAATGCTACTCCCATTNTATATATATATATATATATATATATATATATATATAGAGAGAGAGAGAGAGAGAGAGAGATTGCACAGGGAAATCCATACAAGTTTGTAGTCATTGAGAAATTTGTGAATGAAGAAGCAGAAAAGCAGTATGAGGAAGAAATTTGTGCTAAGAAGTATCATGAAGAGAAATTATTTCTAATAGAGCTCATCCCTTCCCTCGGGCTTCCTAAAGATATAGAGGCCATCATTATGTAGAGGAATTGGAAAAAAAAATTATGCTCATTTCGAGAGCATTGTAGTCCCTTGGGTAAAAGAGTTCTATGCATACTTGCTTAACCATGAGCAAACTGTTGTCACATTTCATTTCATTCAATGTTGAGGTGATAAATTCTATCGATGAATTACCTGGTATGGAGAATGAATATTCTGTTGTGGCCAAAGAGGTCACTTGGATAAAGTTGAATGCTATTTTGAAAGAGTTAACTGTTTCAGGAACTAAGTGGTATAATGTGTCTTCTAAGGGGTAAGAGCATGTCTTAGGTTACCCTAAAACCTAGGGCTAAAGTTTGGTATCACTTTATTCGCACTACTATAATGCCCACCACACATATTCAGACTGTCACACAAGAAAGATTAGTCCTCTTACATGCTCTATTGAATGGGAAGTCAACTAATGTGTGTCGTATAATTTCTTATGAGATTGGAATCTGTGTTGGGAAAAAGATTGGATGTTTATTTTTCCCTTGTCGGATTACTAATATGTGCTTTGTCAATAATGTCCCTTTTGTTACTGATGAGGAAAGACTTATCAACCTTGGAGCCATCAACCTTACTACTATAGTACGATTTACAGCAGAGGAAGGTAAGGATATAAGGGAGCCATCATCTTCTAAGCAAGCTTCTAAGCAAAAGATAATGAATAGCACTGACCTTGATCAAGTATTGGAGAAACTTAACGAGAATATTGCTCATCATAAAGTCTTGTAATAGAGAACATGGAAGTTGTTACTAAAACTTGAGCATCAGAATCAAGCATATTGGGAGTATGCCCACTCTTGGGACCATGCTTTATAGAAAAGCCTCCAAAACAATTTTACAAAGCCTCCTTGACCGTTGCCTCATTTCCCCAAGGTTATTCTTCATCCCTGGAAGATCGAGGTGGAAGTGAAGGAAAAGGAAGGCCAGATTGAAGAGGAACAACTAGGGCAAGATGATGTAGCCCCAAACAGTGATGAGATCATGGAAGAAGAAGAAGTTCAGAATGAGGAAGATGAAGATGAGAGAGAGGATAAAGAAGCTGAAGATGACGAGGCGGAGGATGAAGATGAGGAAGAAAAAGAAGTTAGTAAGGAGGAAGAAGGAAAGTAGCAACAGAAGGAAAAAGTTGAAGAAAGTGAAGAAGAAGGATTGCCGACCCCACCACCTAAGCAATCTTTCAAAAATAAGAAAGAAAAAGGAAATATAAAGCTACTCACACCCAGCCAATGGAGAGAAAGGAAGACATCCCTAATATTGTAAAATCTAGAGGAAAATCTTCTAAAAAGAAGAACGATGCAGGAAAGGCCGAGTCAAGTGTCAGTGCTAAAAAGAAGCTCAAAACGGCTGAAATGGAGAAGTCCTACATACACAAGATCCAAGAGGAACTCCAAAATGTGCAGAAAAGATATATGACTGCTACAGTATGCTGCTACAGCATCAGGGGAGTTCTTTTCTGACTCCTTTCATTATGTTGCTTTCTATTTCTTCTTGTTCTCTGGCTGCTAGTGAACTCTATTTAGTTTTATTTGATATTTTAAATTGTGGTTATGTTTATTTTGTTTAGTACATATTTAGTGCAGTGAGGATACTGTGATTTTCAAGTTTGGGGAAGAGGGCCCTATACCCTTTCTCAGTAGTTACTTTTCTTTGATTTCTTGTTTTAGGTTGTAAGTTCTGATTTTTTATGTTAGTTTTTAATTTAGGCCCTTTAGTAATTTGCTCAATAAATAAAATTTATTAAAAAGAGGAAATGAAATGAAAATGAAAATTTACCCTTGAATAATAATGAACTTGGAAGTGTATAGCCTAGTTCCCTTACCTTTTTCACTTAGAAGATGAGTTAGCCGCTTTGGGGAGGTTTAGCACAAGTCATTCTAGCGCTTAGAACTTCAAGAAAGTAGCATTGTAGCAAGTTCATCATGGTCAATACTGAAGTTTGAGGGGGATTTCCATTAAATATTTGTTTGTAACTTTGCTGCTCTATTGACATAAAAGAAAAATAACATGTTTAAAAAGAGAAAAGAAAGGTTGACAAGTCTTAAAAGCTGCTGAGTAACTGGGTGTCTTCACCACAAGTGTTGATCATTCACATAAAAAGGCAGCCAGATATATGAGCCTACTATAGCAAAAGTAAAAGCAAAGGAAATTTAGCAGCCTTGTTTGTTATATTATTGAATAATCGGGTGTCTTTACCACAAGTGTTGACCATTCGCGTAAAAAATAATATAACATGAGTGGAAATCTATTCCTAAAAAAAACTAAAGAATGTAACGAAATAAAAGGAATGCAGCTTTGAGCTTAAACTTTCTTAGTGTGCTTCATGAATGTAATTGTTTTCCCCATTGTTTAGTAAGCTTCATTCTACTTGTTGTCCGTTGAGCTGAGTTGTCTCGATTGAGCACTAACATTGAGCCTAAGATCTTTGTTTGAAGTAGCTTAAGCAATTCAAGAGAGCAATTCTATTTTCTAGTACACACTCACTAAAGGAATTAGGATTGCATTTCAATTCAGCAAGGTTGAGAGTAAAAGTAATCTTCTCTTTGGAATGAATTGAGTTGTTGAGCACATTATTTTAAGGGCTTAGATTTCTTGCTTGCATTTAAAGCGGAATTGGTTAGATGGAGGGTAGGTGTCTTATGCTTTTTTATCTAAATATTTGGTTGTCTTAGTTATCATCACTTGAGGATGAGTAATGTCTTAAGTTTTGGGGTGTGATAACTCCGAGAAATTATAGTTATTCTTGCATTTTTAAGTTTAGTTCATTAGTAATCTTAGGGTGATGCCTCAATTTCTAGTCTTATTTGTGTCATTTTCTTATTGATAGCTTCTTTTAGACTTTAGTTGACTTCTTAGCTTAAGTGGTATATTTTTAGGAGTTTAAGCGTAAGGATTTGTTTTTGTGTAGGGATTCTTGGAAGAGCAATGGTTGAAGAGGATGATGTAGCATGGAGATCAATATCGCTATGCACATATGTGCACATGGCATGAATTTTGTCATTTAGTCCAGCTGGCACTTAAAAAGGAAGAAAAGCTCGTGGGCTCGAAAGTTAGTTATCCAGATGGCGTTAAGACTTTCCTAGTAGTCCATGTTGCTGCTCTCGCTTAACACGTGTCCCTAGGAGGGGGAGACGACAACTTTGCTGAAAATTAGGGAACATTTTACAGAGAAGAAAAGGGAGGAAAAGGATAAAAAAGAAAGAAAAGAATGCAAGGCAGAAGACAAAGGGAGAGGACATTCATTTATTCTCCATACTATTCTCATCTTTGCCCTTCTTTACTTTACTGTATCTTCTTCTCTATACTTTATTTATATAAACTTGACAATGGCTATGGTTGTACTCGAAGTTAGTTTTAAGTCCGGTATGAGCTAAAACTCTTAAGCTAGTATGGGTAATAAACCTTATGTTTTTTACTCCTAATTAATGAAGTTCAGTTTGCCCATTTCTTAATAGCATTTTGTTCAAAGTTGTTTAATGATTTTTCTTAACACTGACAGGCCATCCTTTGTAAGATAAAAGTTGGGTTGAACAATGTAAGGGTTTAAACCAATGGACTTAGCTTGAATGATACTTGATACTTGCATCTTTTATACCTAAGTATTTAGTGAAATGAGCTAGCATGGTTAAGTCCCCTAATCATTAATATTCCTAATCAAATCTGGTCAATCTGCTACAGCTTCTTAACAACATTAACCCCAACTCATTATGTATAATAGATTTCCATCCTTGTAACTATTAATTCTAATCTTAGTTAACTTATTCCTAAGCTAATATTAGAATAGAATTACTTGTTCGTTTCAGTTGGTCATAAGTGTTTTACTTAGATTAATGCTTCTGACCTTACTCTTAATTTAATTGAACTCAAAATTAATGTTGTTACTCTGTTCCAATAAGATTTAACTTGATTAATTATCCTATTTTTCATCAATCTCTGTAAAGAATGACACTCACTGATCACTTTATTACTTGTTAATTACACATGCGCTTGCATGCATATCACACACAACACTAGCTTTTCTAGTTATACATTTCACAAATTAAAATGACACAAAAAATGAGTCCTAATCTTTAACATCATTAGAAATTCTTTATCGTCCAACAATTGATGCTTTTTAACTTGAGATAAAAACTCAATATATTAAATACATATAAACATATTGGGTTTCCAATTTGTCTTTCATTTTGTTCTTAGAATTTGTGACTACTTAGTATGAACGCAAAGATGCTTCAGTAAACCAAGTGTAATTTTTCTTTTTCTCACACAAAATACATGTATAGGATATCCTAAAAGTAAAGTTTATATCATATAATAATCAAAATATTCTCAACTATACGTATAAGATGAAATCAATGAAGTCAACTTACTAGTCACACATTTTGAAGTTTCACGAAGATAAATGAGCTTCAACACCGTGCAGGTCGCTAATTTGAGAAAAGTAAATCAACAAAAAAAAAGTTCTAGGGTGTTTGGGGGAAGAACATTGCAAATAACCAAACAAATCAAGAGGGATGGAAAAAATAAAAGGCCAAGATGAAATAGATGTGTGGTGGATCACGACTAGAGAGTGAAGGAGAGGGCATCTCCTTCACTGAAGGTCATCTCCAAAAGTAAAACAAACAAAAAAACTAAAGTTGGGACTAGATAGATTACAAGCTTATAAGGAAAACCACTCTTAAGAGTAGCGAAGGCTGGTTACGGGTTGATTTAGGGAGTGGCGTGAATTGGTTAAAATTTAATTTTGACTTTGTCTTTCTACTAAAAAAATCGATTCCTTAAAGAAATAAAATTCCGAATAGTTTTCTGGAAATCAGATTTAAAAGCTCCATAAAATCAAAATTTGAAGAGATAGATATTTAAATTATGACATCAATTAGAGATTAAATACAAAATGAATTAGTCACCATATCAATTTTGAACAATGTTTCCTTATTTATAAATACATATATACATACATATAAAATTTATAACGACAAAAATGTCTATAGTTATAACGAACATTATTTTAATAAAACTTACTCATACATCATTCTCTAGATTATGCATATCTTACAAAACCACTCACACACATAAACTAATAAGAGCAAATACTACATCACAAACTTAATTTAACAATAATTAAAATAGTAACAGAAAATGTCAATTCTTACATTGGCGATCTAAAACCTTTGTATGTATGATATGTTTTATATGTGATTGTTAATGTTATTCTACATATGTGAAGTTTTATGTAATAGGTATATTTTTATATACTTAATCCGTTTTACATAAAATTGGAGCTAGGGATAATAGTGACGAGGAGTTTATTGATAAAGATGTCTAGAGTCTCTAGCAATGGAAAGAGTCAATGTATCTTTTTAAAAGTCTTAAGAAAATATTTATTTGATGTTGTATTGTTGTTTTTTTATAATTAGTTCGTGAATTTCTGAAACACACTCTCTTTATTTCTTAAATGAAGTTAATTAAATATTTTTATGCAATTAAAAGTTACTTAGGGGATTTCATTTTACTTAACACTTTGTCTTTGTTCAATATGAGTTGTTTTTCTAAATTAGCTACCCGAAGTGATTTTTTGGTAAAATACTAAAATAAATCTTAGTTGGATTTTTGGGGAGCTACTAGCTTCCGTGCCATTTTGGTAACATACTAAAGTAAATCTTAGTTGAATTTTTGAGGTGCTACAATTTCACTCTTTGCTATTTGAGTGTCTATGGGTTTGCAAACTCACATATTGAATCGTTCGAGTATTTACTTAATATACGATTCTTGCAAATAGAGAAAGAAGTCTTTTTTAATGTTCTCGATCTATTTTCACAATCAACGCTTTTTAGGATTGTGCCCAAAAAAGTAGTGAAATTCTATTATTTTTATCGAGATATTTAATTCTGACTAATAATAAATAGTTTATTCATATATTTTGTGCATACATTCTTGTTAAAAAGGTCCCTAAGCATAATAGTATTTGGTTCATAAGAACAAATTATTTAACCTTGAGTACTTTACAACTTGAAAAATGTTTACTTTTCATAGTCTCGTGAAGCTGGAAGTTTTATTAATATAGATTGTAGTACCTTAAGTCTATCATATAGAGTGACTTACCTTGGTCACTAGCTAGAGTACTTAATTAATGTGCTAGTAATTTCAAGTGTATTGAGCTGACTAATGAGCTTAATTTTCAGCTAACGTATTATATTAAGAAAATTACAACTCATTGCTATTTATCACGAGTACACTTAATCTTGAGAGAGTTGTTGATCTAGTATGGTTGAGGTTCAATAAGATAAAATATTTGTAGGTTAGATTACTAAGTTGTTTAATAGTGAGGATGCATACATTCTCATCAATAGAGTCCATAGGAATTTTTATGTGAGTGACATAGTACCCATTGACAAAATTCATTGATGTGATCATAACAATCTAAGTAATTAGTATCTCTAAAGCTTTAATTAGAGAAATAATAAATTTACTTGAGACATCTGGTATGGAAATTGTAGTTGATCAGTACAATGATATTTTGAGCTTGAAAAACAAGAGGAGCATAATTTAATGATAATTATACATAATGTTACATCATGGAGAGACAATATATAATGAATAATAAGTCTAGGATAATTATATCGAGTAATATAAAATAATTTTATAGTAGAATTAATTATGATTAATAATTAATAAATATGATCATGCATTTAGTAGGCAAAGTTTATTAATTATTTAGCCATGAAGATTTTTATCTTCATGGTCCCCAAGTTAGTCTCCGGGTTATAACTATTATCATGATCGGTAAGTGATAAGTACAACATAAATACCTAGTACTCAACTAAGTCAATCCTAATTTTAGTGATTAATTTAAATTAATTTAAATTAGTTTTAGTTGAGATATAGTTTTCAGCCAATCCAAATAAATTAATTTCACTATAAATTGGTGACTTCTCTCAGATTAGGTCCAAAGCCTATTGACACCATTAGTGAGGGACGAGAAAATCCTAGGGTATTTTTCTCCCTAGCGGCAATTGAGAGGAGAATAAAAATCCAATTTATTTTCTTCAAAGTGCCCATGTTGATAATCGATTGACACCCGAGAATAGTGGGAAAAATAGTTATGCATTGATAAATGGTACAAGGCAGATGTAGGTGGCGTATGACAGTTTACAACAGTGGCATGCATCGGTTAACGGTGGTGGTGATTGGTGTAAGCGGGGGCTTTTGATGGGTTATGAAGGTTTCACACGTAGATCGAGGACATAATATGCATGTGGATCAAGGACACAGTCTGTGCGACGATCAAGGATCATATCGTGATAAAAAAACTTTCATTTTTTCCTTCACACATCAAAGATATAAAATTTATGTTCTTTTTATCATGGATTAGATTGTTTAACGATTAGATTTTAAGACTGAGACAATTTTTCGTTACACCAATTCCTTTAATCTAAATGTTGCTTTATCCATGTTCTTCATCTTATATTGAAAAGACAACCATTCTTCAATGGTAATAACAATCATTTATCATTTCCAGCCAAAAGGATATCATCTACTATGATGATAGAGTTATGAAATTACGCTCAACCTTTTTTATGTAAACACAATGGTCTTCATCGATCATCATAAAACTATAAGTGGTTATGGTTATGCAAAATCTGAGATATAAATGTCTAGATGATTGTTTATAGTCATACATTGATAATAGGAGCTTGTTTACTTTGTGTTCTTGATCTTTTGCAACAAATTTCTTCATCTAGTTCCTCATTTAAGAAGGCACTCTTTACATTTATCTAATCTAAATCTAGCTTAGTAGTAATGGCCAAATTGAGATGTATATATGCACACCTAACAACAGTTGATAATTCAATTTTGATGATAACAAAACATGGCCAAGTAGTTATGTTGTTTGCAAGAGTTTATGCATCATCATCTACTATGATGATAGAGTTATGAAATTACGCTCAACCTTTTTTATGTAAACACAATGGTCTTCATCGATCATCATAAAACTATAAGTGGTTATGGTTATGCAAAATCTGAGATATAAATGTCTAGATGATTTTTTATAGTCATATATTGATAATAGGAGCTTGTTTACTTTGTGTTCTTGATCTTTTGCAATAAAATTATCATGTTATTGTAAATAAATTTCTTCATCTAGTTTCTCATTTAAGAAGGTACTCTTTACGTTTATCTAATCTAAATCTAGCTTAGTAGTAATGGCCAAATTGAGATGTATATATGCACACCTAACAACAGTTGATAATTCAATTTTGATGATAACAAAACATGGCCAAGTAGTTATGTTGTTTGCAAGAGTTTATGCAGCATTACTTGTATTGAAGATCACAAAAGAACTAAGAAGTATTCCTACTATATCCCTTGATGCTAGAGTTAAGATGGAACAAGCACAAAATGACCTCTTCACCTCAAGATTCTACTTTTCAAGCCAATGAGCACACTGATTTCCAACACTTTATAGTTATTAGATAGGTAGAGGAAAGCTTCCTCAGACAAAAGGATAGAGCTTGGTGGATTCGCCTTGGAGATAATAATACTTCATATTTTCATAATCATATTAAGAGGAATAACATCATAGCCAGGTTAGTTCACTTGATTGGTGATCATGGCAACACTATCACCTAGAAAGAAGATGTCAAAGACATTATTGTACACCGTTACATCTCCCTCCCTGGTTCTAAGGGTATAGAGCATACAATTTATTGGAGGATTATTCAAAAGATTTATCATAAGAAGGTCTACTCTGAATAAGCCTACACTCTTACCAGATTTATTTCTGTCCAAGAGATAAAAGATGTTATTTTCTCTTGGAAGACTTTAAAACCCTTGGGCCAGATGGTTTTACTTAAGGGCTTTTCAAAAATAATTGGGGACTGCTTGGAATAGATATTATTAGGGCAGTCACATATTTTTTTAGTACTGTTGGCAACTCTCCTATCTTCAGTAAATGGATTATGGTTTGCATAACTTCAACTTCTTTCCTTATTAACATCAATGGGAGCTATGCGGCTATTTTATGCTAGAGGTTTAAGGAAGGATATCCTTTCTCACCTTACCTTTTTTTCATTGTTATGAAGGCTATGATTGGTTTAGTACTATATGCATCCTCCATTCATGGCTTTAGATTTCATTGGAAATATAAAGAAATCAGCATTGATAACTTGTGTTTTGCTGATGACCCGCTGATTTTCAAAAGGTGATCCGAGTTTTGTGGGCTCAATCAAAGACTGTCTTGATGTGTTTTACAAGCTAACAGATCTTAACCTCATCAAGTCAAGAGTCAAATATTCATTTTTGGTGCTACTGATTATATTAAGAAAAATTGATTTGACATACTAGATTTTCAGTATGGTTGCCTTCCTGTTAGATACTTAGGTATGCCTATGATCTCCATCAAGTTAGGGAAAAATGATTTCTCCTCTGGTATTGATAGGATAACTAGCACGATTAAATGTTAGGGGACTAAACACCTTTCATTTATGGGCAGACTCCAACTTATACAATCTATGATCACGGCTATCCAAATCTTTTAGGCAGACCTTTTCATTCTCCCAAAGAAAATATTGAACGATATTCAACCAATCATGATGAACTACTCGTGTTAGACATGTTGGGTCTACGGTCAAATGGCTTGAGGTTTGTATTCCCAAGGAAAATGGTGGGCTAGAGAGACATTGTGTCCTAGAACAGTGCTGCGATATATAACTCTAAGAAATTAGAGTTATCTATTGATTTTTTTGGCTCATTTCATTGGAATTTTAGATTGATGTTGTAGTTTTCAGTCTTAATTGTGTTATTTTCATTTTTTTAGTTGTGTTTTTAGGGTCTAGCCATCTTTATAGCTTATTTGGCGTTAGTCAAGTCATATTGTGCATTAATATGTATTGTTCATTTAGGGTTCTAAGTAGCGCAATAGTTGAGAAGATGCTACAGCATAAGAAAAACATATCGATATAGCAGCAAGTACACACGCATGGCAAGGAATTTCATCGTCTAGTCTAGTTGGTGATTTAAAGGTGAAAAGAAACTCATGCACCTCAAAAAGCACTTATTCAATTAGTGATATTTCCTTCAAGTATTTTTCATCTACTGTTGTTGAGCGACACTTATCCTCTTTTAAGGATATGAAGCCCTAATTTGGAGGCTCTATTTATAGAAAGCACATATCCTTTAGTAAGGGAGTTGACACCTTGATAATTGTAGAGAAGAGAGAAGAAAATATCATAAAAAGGAAGAAGGGTCGCAAGGAAGAAGACAAGAAAAATGATATTCTCTTATTCCTTCTTCTATTTTCATCTTTGCCTCTTCATCTATTTAGTGTATCTTCTTCTCTAAGCTACATTTTCTTGAGAAATTTAGTGGTTGTAACCATGTTTGAATATGTTCTAAAGATCATTATGAGCTAAACCTTTTAAGCTGGGGTGGTAAATGAACCTTGAAGTTTTTATCCTTAATTAATGAAGTTTAATTTACAAGCTTCTTAGTAGCATTTCATTCAAGTACTCTTAATGCTTATTCTTGCTAATTGAATAGCCATTAATTATGAGATACATATTAGATTAAATACTTAGAAGGTTCAATTCGGTTGAACTAACTTGGATGATACTTGTTTCTTGAATCCTAGTGATCTAAGTAATATGTGAGTGGTATATAGGCATATAGAACTCACCTTGTAAGCCAAGAAACTAGAATAATTATTGGATAACTTTAATCTCACATTAGCTTAGGAATAAGTTAATTTTGATTGAGGTTTATAGATGCAAGGATGAAAATCTATTGCCTTAAGAATGTGGTTGTTTCCTTACTCATTAAGAGATAGGGTTAAGGCTGGTTAAATCCTCTACCACCAGTTCTATTAGTACTTGGAATGATCTTGCTGAAAAGTTCCTAATGAAGTATTTCCCCCTAAAAAGAATGCCGAGTTGAGAAATGAGATTACTTTATTTCATCAATTGGACGATGAATCTTTATATGAGGCATGAGAAAGATTTAGGGAGTTACTAAGAAAATGTCCACATCATGGTATCCCACATTGCATCTAGAGGAAACTTTCTATAGTACGTTGAATTTCTCTACAAGATTGATTGTTGATGCCTCAACAAATGGAGCCATTTTGTCTAAATCTTATAAAAAAGCTTATGAGATCCTTGAAAGAAATAGCAAGTAAAAATTATTAGTGGCCAACCACTAGAGTAGGAACAAGTAAAAGAGTTGTAGGCATACATGATGTAGATGTTATGATAACTTTAACAACTTAGGTATCTTCATTACTAATATGATCAAGTCCTTGAGTATGGCATCTTCAGCAAACTAGAATCAAAATCAAGGGATGCAACATTTAGTGAACCAAGCGGCAGAGGTATCGTGTGTTTATTGTGGTGAAGAACATTTGTTTGAGAGTTGTCAAGGAAATCCAGCGTCAGTGAACTATGTGGAAAAATTTAAAGTAAATAACAATAACTCCTAGTCTAATACCTATAATCTTGGTTGGAGGAAACATCCTAATTCCTTCTAGAGCAATAAAGGTGTGGGACCATCAAACTAACAAAGTAGACCAACTTATCCTCTTGGTTTCTCATAGCAAGCTCAAGTCTAGAAGCCAACACCAACAGAGCAACCTGGTACATTAGATACCTTACTGAAAGAGTATATAGAAAACAATTACTCTATAAATCAGTTTGCAATGATCCAATGCTAGGCTATTCTCCCTTAGGAACTTAGAAAATCAGGTGGGACGATTGGCTAATGCATTAAAAACTAGACCCCAAGGCACTTTATCCAACATTATTAAGAACCCAAAAGGGTAGGGAAGGAACTCTGCAAGGAAATACATTTAAGAAGTGAAAAAGTGGCAGCACAACCTATTGACAAGTTAGAAGTGAAACCTGAAAAAAGAGTTAAGGAAGCAAGTTAGTCTAAAACAGTTGTAGAGCAGACCACTAAAGCAATCAGTGGAAGAAAGAACAGAGAGGCCTTTACCTCCATTCCCCCAAGGTTGTAAAAGAAGAAGCTAGATGGTCAATTTAATAAATTCTTGGATATGCTGAAGCAATTGCATATTAACATACCTTTAGTAAAAGCTCTACTGTAGATGCGAAACTATATCAAGTTTATGAAAGATATTTTGACTAAAAAAAGAAGGCTAGGGGAGTTTGAGAATGTTGCTTTAACCCATTATTGTTGTCTGATTTTGCAAAACAAACTTCCACCAATTAAAGATCTTTGGAGTTTTACCATCCCTTATACAATTGGTATGACATATTGTGGGAGAGCCTTATGTGATTTGGGTGCAGCTATCAACTTAATGCCATTGTCCATCTTCTCGAAACTGGGAATAGGAAAAGCTAGGCCCACAACAACTACCTTGTAGTTGGCTGATAAGTATTATATTTATGCAGAAGGAAAGATAGAGGATGTCTTGGTGTAAGTGGATAAATTCATATTTCCAATAGAATCCATCATTCTGGATTAAGAGGTAGACATGGAGGTACTTATCATACTTGGAAGACCCTTTTTAACTACTGGCACTACAGTCATTGATGTACATAAGGGAGAATTAACCATGAGAGTCAATGATCAAGAGATTACCTTCAATGTTTTTAATGCAAGGAAGTATCCCAATGAAGAGGTGGAGGAATGTGCTGCCATAACTGTTATGGACTCCATAATGATGGAGAATTTATGTAGAAGCTGTAACAAAGCAACCTTTCCAGCAATGACTTTTGAGACTTTGAAAGAGGAGAAAAGTGTTGGAGACGATGTGGAAGTCCATGGCTGGATGGAAAATAGTCTTTTCCAAGGTTTGTGTGTGTCTGGTACAATGTGTACCCAAGAAAGGAGGAGTTACAGCTATAGCAAATGAAAACAATGAGTTAATTCCAACAATGACAGTAATCGGTTGGAGGGTGTGTATGGATTACATGAAATTAAATAAGACCACTAGAAAATATCATTTTCCTTTACCCTTTATTGATCAAATGTTGGATGAGCTTGCTGGAAAAGAATATTATTGCTTTTTGGATAAGTATTCTACCTACAATCAAATAGCTATAACACCCAAGGATCAAGAAAAAAAACTACATTCCCTTGCCCTTTATGGTACCTTTGCTTTCAGGAGGATGCCATTTGGACCATGCAATGCTCCAACAACCTTCCAAAGATATATGATGTCATCTTCACATACATGGTGGAGCAATCTTTTGAGGTATTTTTGGATGATTTTTCAATTTTCTATAAATCATATTTAGACTATTTGACTAACCTTGAGAGAGTGTTGGAGAGATGTGAGGAAACTAATTTGGTTATAAATTGGGAGAAATGTCATTTCATGGTACAAGAGGCAATTGTCCTAGGTTATAGAGTGTCTATGAATGGCATTAAAGTAGATAGGAAAAAATTAAGGTGATTGAAAAATTTCCAGCCCCTACTACAGTGAAGGGGATTACAAGTTTCGTAGGACATGTAGGATTCTATAGAAGGTTCATTAAAGATTTTTTTTTTAAATATCTAAACCTTTATGAATGCTACTTGAGAATAACAGGTCTTTTAATTTTTCTAATGACTGTAGACAAGCTTTTATTGAATTAAAAATGGCTTTGATGTCAGCTCTTATCATAGTTGCCCTAAATTGGGAGCTACCTTTTAAGCTAATGTGTGATGCTAGTGACTATGTTGTATGAGCTATCCTGGGGTAAAGAAATGGTAAAATTATTCATTCAATTTATTATGCTCGTAGGACACTCGCATATGCATAGTTGAATTATACTACAATAGAAATGGAATCATTATTTGTTGTGTTTTCCTTTGATAAATTCAGAGCTTACGTCATTGGTACTAAAGTTAGAGTTACATTGACCATTCAGCTATTAAGTACTTAATTTCATAGAAAGATGCCAAGCCAAGACTGATTAGGTGGATCATAGTACTTCAAGAGTTTGACCCTTAAAATCAAGGATAGAAATGGCACAGAAAATCAAGTGACAGATCATTTGTCAAGGTTGGAAATTGGGAAGGATGCTACAACAGATATGGCTATTACAGAAACTTTCCTAGTTGAATAGTTCTTGGCAATTTGTCAATTGGAAGCCCCTTGGTATGAAGATATAGTTAACTATTTGGCTTGTGGATACCTCTTGAACTAAACTCACACCATCTTAAGAAATTCTTCCAACAAGTTAAAGCTTACTATTGGGATGCCCTTATTTGTAAAAGCAAGACCTTCAGTAGATTTATAGGAGATGTGTACCAAAAGAAGAAATGCAAAGTATCATGCAGTAATGTACTTCTTCTCCCTATGGAGGGCATTTTGGAGGTTTGAGGACAATAACAAACGTGCTACAATCTGGATGCTATTGGCCTTCAATCTTTAAAGATGCTCATGAAGTAGAAAAGTGTTGTAACAAATGTCAAAGCTTTGGAAACATATCACAGAGACAAGAGATTCCCCTTATTAGAATTCTAGAGGTTTAGTTGTTTGATGTGTGGAGGATAGACTTCATGGGACCATTCCCACCGTCGTCATTTGGTAACTTGTACATTCTGGTAGCAACGGATTGTGTCCAAATGTTTATAAGCTTCTACCCTACCAATAAATGATTCTAAGGTGGTGGTCAATATTTACCAAGTTTGGCACTCCCAGAGCAATTATCAGTGATGAGGGAACACACTTCTGCAATAAGTTTTTTGAAGGTATTTTAGACACGTATGGGGTGAGACACTAGATTGCTACAACTTACAATCCCAAACCAGTGGCCAAGTAGAGCTATCAAACAGGAAAATCAAGATAATATTAGAGAAAGTGGTTAACCCAAGTAGAAAGAATTAGTATCTCAGGCTAGATGATGCATTATGGGATTATAGAACATCATTTAAAACCCCTTTGGGTATGTCTCCATACATGCTTATCTTTGGGAAAGCTTGTCACTTGACCTTGGAGCTGCAGAACAAAGCTTTTTAGGCTATTAAAAATTTGAATCTGGATTTACAGGTTGCATAAGAGAATAAGGTTGTGCAATTGAATGAACTAGATTAGTTTAGGTTATTCTCTTATGAAAATGCAAGGCTGTAAAGGGAGAAAACAAAAAAATGGCATGATAAAAGAATAATAACCTGAGAGTTAGAGCGAGGAGCCCAAGTCTTGTTATTTAACTCTATGCTCAAGTTGTTTACTGGGAAGCTAAAATCATGATGATGATCTGACCCATTTAAATTAGTCAAGATATACCCCCTATGGAGCTGTTGATTTTGTAGATGAGGAAACAGGAAAAGATTTCGAAGGTAATGGTCAAAGGGTGAAGCACTATTCTGGCAAATAGATGGATAAAATGAAGACCTCAAACCTACTCAAGGAGCCCTGAAAGCATCACTCAAGTCAGGCTGAAGACTTAAAATCAAGCGCTAAATGGTAGTCAACCTAGGATATTTCATTTCTTAATTTGTTCCATTCAAGCTATAATTTTTAAATTTAGTGTTATTTCTCTAATTTGGATAAAATATCTCATTTAATCACCCAAATTCTTTATTCTTTTAGTGAGTGAATATTCCATCTGATTATAACATCCTCATTCTAACTATAGTATCTCCGGATAATTATAAGATCTTCCTTGATTTGTTATCGCCAAGAACGCTAGTATGTGGACCGCAGTGAGGACACTTTTCATACAAAAAGGAGTTTAGTACGCATTTGTTACTGCAATGCCAAAGAGGAAGAGTTATAGCATGCAAGCGCTTGATTAGTGAAAATATCTCAGAGATATTTGCACTTAAAATAACAAATTAAGAGATATTCGCTAAAATTTTAAATCCTGATCGTGAAGCAATATGTTTTCAAATTTTTTGCGTTGATTTGACGATGGAGTTACCACGTAGTAAGTTGGGGCATGGTTTCATTGGCTTTAAATTCAATGGCCTCAAAGAACCCCCCCCCCCCTACACACACACACAATCTCATTCGAAACGTGACCAAGCTTTCTATTTTCTTCCTTCTCTTTCGAAGCCCTGTCACTTCCAAAATCCCTAAAGTCACCTTTTGATTCTAAAAAACCTTTCCTCTCCCTTAAACATAAATAAAAAAGGGCCAGCTAAGAAATACATTATGACTTAAAAGTTCATCAATGAGGAGGCAAAGTAGCGCTAGAAAGAAGAAATTTGAGCAAAGAAATTTCATGAGGAAAAGGGATTCCTTTTAGATAACATTCCATCTCTAAGGCTTCCAACGGAAATAGCATCCATCATCTCGCAAAGGAAGTGAAGGAAGAATCTGAACTCATCCTAAGAGTGCCTCGGTACATTGGCAAGGAAATTTATGCTAATTTGTTGAAGAATGAACAAATTGTTGTGACTGTGAGAAGTACCCCTGTCCCATCTACTTCTGAGGCTATTAACTCTGTCTTTGATTTGCCAGATTTGGATGATGAATACTCGATTTTACCAAAAGAAACCAACAATGTGAAACTTAATGCCATGCTAATTGAATTGACTGCATATGGAACCAAATGGAATAGTGCGTCTCTTGAAGGTTGGTACCATCTCATTAGGAAAAAGATCTTGCCCAAAACTTATATAGAAACGGTAACATGCAACCCATCAACGGTGGTAGAATCATTTCTGGAGATATCAGTATCTGTGCAGGAAAGAAAAATTAACTGTTTTCTTTTTGCTTTCTTAATCACTCATCTTTGCTATATAGTTGGTGTTCCTTTTATTAGTGAGGAAGAAAAGCTCATAAATCATGGCGCTATGACATTGAACGTTGGCGCTATGACATTGAACGTTTTAGCAAGATTGTAGATGAGAAAGCAAGGACCCTTTGAGCTCCCCGTCTGCGCATCCATCATAATCCTTAGGGCGGACTTCCAAACATAAGTCAATGGACAACACTGACATGGATAAATCATTTTCACAAATTGCTGAGAGGCTACCACAACAGGAGCCTTATAATAGAAAACTTGGGAACTATTGCTCCATCTGGAGCAGCAACAGTAATCTTATAGAGAGTATGCTCAGTCTCGGGAACATGCCCTAAAGGAAACATTTCAAAAGGATTTTACAAAGCATTTTTTGTCATTGCCTCCATCACTGAGGCCATTCTTCAATCCTGGAAGGCTGGAGAGGACGAAAAGGTGGAGGATGAACATGCTAATGAAGAACAAGTTTGAAAGGATGATGTTGTGCCACTAGAGGGTGAAGAGCAAATGAAGGAGGAGGAAGCATTGTTGGAAGAATAAGTTGTTGAGGAAGCTGTTGAAGAAGATAGTGAAGAGAAATAGGAGAATAAAGAAGAAGTGATGAGGAAGAAGTGAAAGAAGTTAGTAAGGAAGCAAAATTGGAGAAAGAGCAATAATAAGAGGAAAGTCGGGAGGAAGAGCTACCTACACCAACACCACAACCAAGGCAGTCTATGATGTGGATACCCTAAAACCACCAAGTCCAAGGGTAAGTCCTCTCAAAAGAAGGAGGCCAAGAAACCCGGATCTAATACTAGTACCAGAAGAAGCCGAAGACAGCAGAGAAGGAAAAATTTTTTACTGACCAAATTTAAGAGGAGCTCTAGAATGTGGAGAAGTGCTTATCAGATCTCTAGGCCACCTCAAAGTTCATAGGAGGGCTAAGAAGTTCATCTAAGCATTAAAAGCTCCTAGAATGCTATAGCATGCTACAACAGCATCAAGGAATCTTCTTCTCTGGCTCCTTTAGTTTCTGCTTTCTAACTTCTACTACTTTCTATTAGAATATCAATGGTCTTTGCTTTATTTCTTCCTTAAATTTTGATTGTTTGTTTATGTTATCTTAGTTAAGAATTGTCTGTGTGCAGTGAGGACACTACACATATTAAGTTTAGGGGAGAAGGCCTTATGCCTTGTCCTTGTCTTTTCCTTGAATGTTTAATTTTTGATGTTCTAATCTTTGGTTGTTTAAGTTGTTAATTTAAGTCTTGATGACGAATGCTTAATAAATAAAATATAGAAGAAAATAAAAAATAAATAAGAGAAAGAAAAGGGCACTTATGATGTTTTCCCTTGAATAATGTTACATCTTGAGTGTATAGTCAAGTTCCCTTATCCTTTTCACTTAGAGTATGAGTTAGCTACTTTTTGAGGTTTAGGATGATTTAAACTTAAGAGTAGCTTAATATTCAGACTTACCTTTTAGATCTTCAATAAAATATTAAGGAAATAAGGTATAAAAAAGTGTTTAATATTTAAGTTTGGGGGAGAGTTTATGTTAAGAGATGCTTCTTGTATATATGTTACTTTCATTGACTTAAAGAATAACATGCTTAGATAAAAGTGAAAAGACAAAGAAAAAGAAGAATAAGGTTAGAATGGCTCCTCTACTTTAGGCTACTGAGTAACTGGGTGTCTTCATCACAAATGTTCTCATTCATGTCAAAAGATAGCTAAAGGCATGTGCCTGCTATAGTAAAAGTAAAAATAAAAATATTAAGCAGCCTTGCTTGTTACATTGTTGAGTAATCGGGTGTCTTGATCACAAATGATGTCGTACGCGTCAAAAAGTAGTCTAACATTAAAGGTATTCTAACTATGCAAAAAGCAAAAGAAGAAGAAGCAATAGAAAAGAATCAAGTCATTGGATCAATAAAAATGCAGCTCATTACTTCATTGCCTTTTTTGCTTTATTGTTGAAATTGCTTTCCCCATGATTTTGGATTTCATTGAGCTTGCTATTTTGACTGACGGGTTAAGAAGACAAGTCTGAGCACTAAAGTTAAGTCTAGGATCTCTGTTTAAAGTAGTCTAAGCATCTTGAGAGAGAAATTCTAAAAGAACACTCACTGAGGGGATTAGGCTTGCATTCATATTAGTATATTTAAAGATAAGATTTGTAATTCTCGCTAGCAAAATCTCAGTTGTTAAACGTGATAGTCTGAAGGGCTTAAATTTCTTATTTACTCTAAGGGTCAGAGCCTAGTTGGTGGTGGGTAGGTTTTTATCTGAACTTTTCACTTGATTACTTGCTTATCTTGTTTGCGATCACTCGGGGACGAGTAATTTTTTATGTTTGGGGGTGATAACTCTAAGAAATTAGATTTATATATTGATCTTTAGGCTTATTCCATTAGGACTTTTAGGATGAGAGTCTTCAATCTTAATTGTGTTATTTTCCTATTTCAACTGTGATTTTAGGGTCTATCCATCTATACAGCTTATTTAGCATTAGTCAAGGAAGATTATGCTTTTATTCATACTTTTTATGTAGGGTTCTACATAGGGCAACCAGTTGAGAAGATGCTACAACATAAGAAAACCACATCGCTATAGCAGTAAGTGCTCAGACATGGTAGGGAATTTCATCGTGTAGTCCAACTGGCGCTCTAAAAGTTGTAAAGAAACTCATGCATCTCAAAAAGTAGTTATCTAATTGGCAATATTTCCTTCAAGTGGTCCTCATCTATTGTTGTTGACTGACAAGTGTCTTTTTTTTAGGATGAAGCCCTAATTTGGAGGCTCTATTTATAGAAAGTACATCTTCATTGTTAAGGGAGCCAACACCTTGTTGGGGAATATGAGACAATTTACATAGAAGAAAGAAGAAAATATCTAGAAAAAGGAAGAAGGGTCGCGAGGAAGAAGACAAGAAAAAGGATATTCTCTTATTCCTTCTTCTATTTTCATCTTTACCCTTCTTCTATTTAGTGTATCTTCTTCTCTAAGCTACATTTTCTCAAGAAGTTTAATGGTTGTAACTGTATTTGAATATGTCCTAAAGCTCATTATGAGCTAAACCTTTTAAGCTAGGGTGGTTAATGAACCTTGAAGTTTTTATCCTTAATTAATGAAGTTTAATTTACAAGCTTCTTAGAAGAATTTCATTCAAGTACTCTTAATGCTTATTCTTTCTAATTGAATAGCCATTATTTGTGAGATACATATTGGATTAAATATTTAGAAGGTTCAATTTGGTTGAACTAACTTGGATGATACTTGTTTCTTGAATCCTAGTGATCTAAGTAATATGGGAGTGGTATAGGCATGTATATCTCACCATCTAAGCCAAGAAACTAGAATGATTATCGAATAAGTTTAATCTCACATTAGCTTAGGAATAAGTTAATTTGGATTGAGGTTTATTGATGCAAGGATGAAAATCTATTGCATACATCTGAGTTGAGACTAATGCTATTAGGTAAGCTACTGGAAATTGAACAAATTTAGTTAAGGATATTAAGAACAAGGAGATTTAACCATACTAGCTCCCTTAACCATTGATTGCATAACTATTGCTCTGTTTTATTTCATTTCTCATCAGTGCTACTTTGTTTTATCTCACTTTTAATTAGTACTAATCTACCTTTATTTTGAGAATTAAACCCTCAATTCATTGTTGTTTCCTTACTTAACATAGATTTAAGATTGATTTGATTAGTTACCCTATTTTTCATCAATCCCAATGGAAAAGGATACTCACTTATTATCTTACTACTTGTTAATGACACGTGCACTCGCGTACATATCAAACACAATAGTGATTGCTAAACATTTATGGCTCCTCATTACCAAACCCACATGTTATTTGGAGTAAATAATGCCACTTGCATTTGATCAAATATGATTTTGTCTTCATTGTCAAAGCACTAAATGATTGCTCTTGGATTTGGAGGAAGATTCTAAAAATTAGAGGCTGGTTTAATGTCCACTGTCATTCCAAAATTAGATATGGCTCTATTATCTCTATAGTGTGATCCTTGGCAACTACTTAGAGTATTGTACAATAGATTTTAAAGGCCTGTCATTGTTGACACTAGTTGGAACTTAAAAACCAAAGTCAGCATGGTGATCGAGAATGGCAATTGGGCGTAGCTAGTCACCAACACAACTAGCATAAGGGAGATTAAGCTTGTTTCAACCAAAATGACACCTCCTACTAGGATTGGCTTGATCAGTGGATTTGGACAACAACTTCTGATGGAGACTTCTTTGGTTCCTCAGCCTATTACACCCTCAAATAGCAAAGGGATAGAATTTAGTGGTTTGAGTTGGTCTAGTTTAACTAAAGCATCCCTAAACATAACTTTATAACTTTTCTTAGTTGTAAGAATAGGTTGATGACTAAGGAATAGCTTGTTGAATAGGACATTACAGTAGATCATGAATGTGTTTTGTTTATTAATTATATAGAATCTAGAGACCATCTTCTTTTTTACTATTCTTTTGGCAATGAAGTTTGGACAGCTATCACTCATTTGTATGATCTGCATTGCTATTGTTCTAGTTGGGATCATATGCTTTAGTGGCTTCCTAAGAAAAATAACTTAAGGTCCTTGATCCTTAAGATTTATTTTAATTCCTTTATGTAGAAATGTGGAATGAAAGATACAACATGATTTTTGGGGTAAGTACTAAGATAGGACAACCCTTATTAGAATTATAGTCAATTCTATTAGGGATTGACTTTAGACTCAAAGATCAGTCCCTCTGACCCATGTCAATCATGTTCTTGTTGATAAGTGGGACTTTCCTCCTCATAGTTTGGAGAAGCTTCCTTGACCATAGTTTGTGGGCTGATGTTTTTGGAGTATGCCCATTTGCTTTTGTAGTCTTTTTTTATCTTTATCATTTTACCTTTAAAAAAAACTATACAAGAAGAGTGGTGAAGACAAAATTTTATATAGGAAGTATCAAGAAGGCTTAGAAGACAAAATTTTATATAGGACCTCAAATTATAAGGATGATAAATCATATGGCTCATATATTATCTAAATTAAATCTGAAAATATTTGATCAAATTAATTTTTACCATGGTAATACATTTTAACTACACTTTTTTTATTTTTTAGAACTGTTGAATTTGTAGCTCGGCTTGATTGGTGTCTTGAAATTCAATCAATGTATGAGGTTTGATCTTTAATCATTAACAAAGTCATAATTCGAGTAGAAACTTCAAGGAGGTGCCTTAGAGTATGGACGTATCCAAGGAGTGATGAACCATGAAAAATTATTGTGTTCTTTCTCTCTTTTGTTATCTCTTTGCATTTCATTGCGTAGTCATTATTTCTTTTAAATTTAGTTGTTTGCCACCATCATAATTCTTGAATAGAATTGTTTGACATGAATTAACATAAACATTCAATTGACCCCATCTTAGGTAATTATACGGTCCTACAATTGGTATCATAAAGGGTTTTCATTATTTTTGTGTGAGTTTATAAATATGGCATCTTTAAATGGTGGCTTTATTGAAACACAATCCATTGACCTTCCTTCTTTAATGAAAATGATTATAACTATTAGAAAGCTAGAATGGTAGTTTAAATTTAGTCTCTACATTATGAGCTATAGGATATTGTAGTAAACGGTTCATTTATTCTTAGTGAAATCATTAGTGCTAAGGTTATTTCTAAACATCATAATAAATGAAATGAAATTTATAAAAAGAAACCCTCCTTGAATGCTAAAGCTATGAACACTCTATATTGTGCTTTAGCTAATAATGAATTCAATAGAATCTCTATGTATTCTATTGCTAAGGATATATGGAATATGCTTGAGGTCACACATGAGAGTTCCAACCAAGTCAAAGAATCTAAGATTAGTATGCTTATCCATAGCTATGAGCATTTTAAAATGAATAGTAATGAATCTATGAGTCAAATGTTCACTCATTTGTATCATGACTGACCCTTGGCATCCTAAGGGTGTGCTTCTTGATATAGGAGGCAATGACCTAATGTATGTTCCAGGGTGGAATTTAGCTTTAAAACTCTCTGTTTTGATCATGGAGGGTGCGTGGACCTGGGCTTGTTATGGCTTACAATAAAGAATGGATACTTGGGATATCTCTGTTTTGTTATGACTCCTAGCAATGGCTTCCTAGCCCTAATGGTAATTTTTTTGTTGGATGTACTTAAAAGCAGCTTTGTTTGTAGGGACAACAACTCCCTTGGACCAATTTGATATGGTATAAGGGACATATTCCTAAATTATTTTTTTGGCTTGGTTAGCTTGTCATGATAGATTGACTATTAAAGAATCTGTTGTGAAATGGTCTCCTAGTATTAATATTACTTGTGTGTTTTGCTGTCAAGGAGTGAAAAAGTTGGATCATTATTTTGTTCTTGTCCAGTGACAAGAAGACCTCTAAAAAATTTCTTTCTTGTAATGATATGTATTGCAAAGCTGGAAATTCGTCTCAACTTTTATGCATGATTATTAGGGTTGCCTCAAACAGGTCTCTTCCTTCTTAGATTGTTAAGTCGAGCGTTTTCATCTACAAGTGCTGGGTCGGAAGGAATAGAAGATCTTTCTTGTTTAAGACTATGGATTCCTCCTTGGTTTTGAAGAAAACATGTTGAATGGTTAGAGAGTGGATGTGGTCTATTTTGAAAAAAGATAGGTGAGGAATTCCCTAGACTGTATAAGAAATGGAACATTTTTAGGGATAGTTTTACCAGCTCCTAGAATATTTTCTTTCCTAAGGGTTATATTCTTGGTTTTGGTTGTATTTCTTTGTTACTCCTTTATGAGTTAGGGTTTGGTGTTAGATGTTATCCTAGTGTTTATTATTTGTATTTTCTTGTTTTTATAGTGGTATGTCCCTTGAAATGTGTATTTCCTTTGGTTGAATAAATCTTACCTTTTTTTTCAAAAAACAATGTTCACTCATTTTACTTAAAATCATAAATGATTCGAAATCTCTTGGTAGGACTTATTCCAACTCTGAACTCATAAGAAAAATCATGAGATGTCTACCAAAATCTCGGGAGGTGAAGGTGACAGCGATATAAGAAGCAAAGATCTCAACACCTTACATCTTGATGATTCTATTAGGCGCTTCTCACATATGAGATGATAATAAAGGAACATGAGGAAGAAGAACCAAAAATAAGAGCATTGCTCTAAAATCAACCACATATGACGACACCGACTATGAGTACAAAGAAGATGAAGATGAAGACATAGCTCGTTTTACAAGAAAATCAAAAAATTTCTCCAAAGTAAAAGGTGCAATCCTCGAAGGCAAGAAAGGAGAATAAATTGTGACGTCCTCACTTGTTTGAGTGAAAAACGCTCGGCCATATAAGAGTGGATTGTCCAACCCTCAAGAATTCTCGAAAGACTTATAAGAAAAAATCCTTCAAGGTAACTATGGATGAGAGCGATAGCGAAGAAGAACAACAAGGCGAAGAACAACAAGGCCAAGAACTGGCAAAAATGTGCTTCATCGCCATGAAGATGAGGTATGCACTAACTCTTTAGAAGCTGTCAAAAAAATAGTATATGCTAAGTTAGAAGATGCTTTTAAAGAACTATATCGTGAGTTTATAGAATTAAAATCAATATTGATAAATTTTTCAAACAAGGGGATTTAAAATTAAAATCAACATTGAATTCATTGAAAAGAGATTTTGATGATAGTCAAGAGAAGATTAAATAATTGAACAAAACTCTTTCAAATTGTGGAAAGGATAACTTAAACTTCTGCAAACCAAAACATGTGTTTTGACAAAAGTAGTTTTGTTTACAAGCTGTCACAAAATAAAAAATATTATAAGAATTTCTTTGTCAAGGCAACAAACACAAACTCATGCAAGGGACTTGTTATGCATATGGAAGCAAAGGGCTTTATATCATACGATTGCTATTCTAGAAATGAATCTATGGAAGATGGGCTTCAAAAACTAATGATAACTCAAAAGAACCCATGATGACTTGGATATCAAAGATCAAATTTTGAGTTATTGTTTTGTAGGTCAAGCGCTCTAAGGATGAGAAGTGGTACATTGATAGTGCATAGTTAAGGCACATGACCGGTAACTACAACTTCTTCTCCTCTCTAAAAGAAAAAAAAGTTTATTCGTTACTGTTGGTGACAACAAGAAAGGTAAAATTATCGGCATAGATTCGGTAAGTTGTAGCTCCTCTCCTAATATAGAAAATTCCCTTTGCATCGATAGATTAAAATAATATTCTTAGTATTAGTCAACTCCATAATAAAAACTTAGAGTTATTTATTATGAAAATGCTTGCTTCATAATATAAATATCATCTAGCAAATTTCTATTTATTGGAAAGGGACGAAAATGGTATACACTATCGTTTTGAATGACATTCAAAATTTTGATGATATTTGTCTTTGGTTTCTTTACAACTGATAGTTGGCTATGGCTGGGAGATTAGACCATGCTAGCACGAATCTTCTTTCACATCTTTTCAAAAATGATCTCGTTAGAGGTTTACCAAAACTTTCCTTTGAAAAAGATAAAGTGTGTGAAAGTTGTCAAATCAGAAGCATGTCAAAAGTTCTTTTTAAGTCAAAACATTTGATTCCACCACAAGGCATTTACAGTGATTAATATGCATTTGTTTGGACTGTCTAGGGTTGCAAGGGTAGGATCGGTGTGCACCCATTTATGAAGAGAAAATATAAAAAAGAATGATTTCAAAACTTGAAAAACAAATTGCTTGAAATAAATTTCTAATTGCTATAAATAAACAACCAAGCACTAATATGATAATCGCATAATTAAAATAAACTAACTCAAGTAACAATTGAAGAATCAAGAATAAAACTCAATTTTCTACGAGATAAGAAATAAATAAATAATATATAGAATATTAAAGTGCGGAATAATAAACGTGCGATAAATTACATACAGAAAGTAAAGTGCATGTAAATAAACGAGTAGCAAAGAGAAAGAATTGATACACGATATTTTTATGAGGTTCGCAAAATCGTATCCCTACCTTCATGTTCCAATGATCTCCCCTTGAAGATTTTTCCCAAGCGATCTTCTCAACGGTGAATACCAAACCTTTAGAAACCCTATTATTAGTTTATGGTGCCAATGAGACCTTGACAATGCAGCCCAGTCAAGATCTTCGAATCTCTTACAAATTGCTCACTCTCTCAAAGAGTAGATCTCTCAATTTTTGGCACACTATATTTTCAAGATTCTCTCTAGAATATTTCTAAAATTCACACTCAAAATACAAGCCTATCAATGGAGTGGTGAGATGTGGAGAGGTGTGTTGAAGTTGGAAATGCCATAGGGTATTTATCGTACTAAAATTACTATAAAAATTGGTCGGACTGGTTTAAAAATCCAATGGACTAGTTTGACATTCGAGGAAAACATTCTTAAATGTGAAACCGGAGTTGGATCGATTTGTATTTAAGGATTTTTTCCTTAATTGTACAAACTGCTGCACCAATGAGGAGTCCACTAGTGTTCGATTTATATGTGAATCTTTATGCAAAAATTGAGCCAATTTAGACACTAAAGTGTAGATGAATTGAGCCTTGATATTTTTACAAAATTCTGACTTGATTACTCTGATATGGCCGGTTTCATGAGTAATTTGGTCTGATCTAAATTCTTTGGAGCGTTCGGAGTTTAGACAACTTTGATTTAAAACTATTTGGATATCTTTTGATATACTTTGTACCCTTTATAATACATCTTATGTATCACGCAATGTACGGTTTCAGTTGTCCTTTATTCTTTTTGCATAGACACTTATGATTAAGTGCTTTCAACATTATTTTCACTTTATTTAGAGCCAACACACTTAATCCATGTACAATTTGTCAGCATCAAAATTGTCACCTTGACTAGGGTCAACAATCTCCCCCTTTTTATAATTACTAGCAATTGATTCAAAAACATATTAGCTATAAACTTCCTATAAGAATATGCAATAATATTTCTAAATTTAAAAAATAAAATAAAATCTACCCATTTTGCAACCAACTATAATTCTCCTCCTCTTGCAATTAACTTTATTCCCCCTTTGAAATCATAAAAAAGAATTAAACATATCATTTACTCCCCTTTTTGCAATTTTTAATATGAATTTGAAAATTCTCCCCCTTTTGAAATCAACTATTTTTCTTCCCAATTGAAATCATCAAAATGCATTAAATACGACAATTTTAAAAAAAATGTCCTCCTCAATGTAATGCATTTGTTTTAAAGTAAAGAAAATTTCATCTTTTTCAAAATTCATACATACCAAAAATAGAATACATGTGATTTCTCAAAAATTATGATTATTATCAAGGTTGGGCATGCTAACATTGTCTACAGATACTATTATGCACATATGTACCTTTTCATATTCAGTGTCAATCGAACTTCTCTTTTTAGTGGATTTCTTCATTGAGGTGCATCCTCCCTTAGTGAGCAACTTTCGAAGCTTTCGCTCTCAATGGATGTGGTTTTGAATAATAGATTTCCTCCTTTTTCATAATCCACATTCTCGTTCATGTACTCCATTTCATGAGACATCAATGATCTCATGATTTCTTCAAGTGAAAGTGTCTTAAGATATTTCGCTTCTTGGATAGCAATTACATTGTTCTCCCATGACGTTGATAATGACATAAGAACTTTTGTCCCCAAATCAATATTAGTAACGGTCTTACCAAGAGTTTTGAAAATAATTTACAATGTTATTAAAACATATAAACATGTTTTCAATGCTTTCAATTTCACGCATCTTAAACATTTCATATTCATGCATGAGAATATCAATCTTAGAGTCTTTAACCTCATTTATGCGTTCATGTGTGATTTCTAAGACATGTCAAATATCTTTTGCAGATTCACACATGCAAATACGATTACGTCAAATATCTTTACGATTATCCTTAAAGCATAATATGAAATATTTATAGCTTGAGCATTTAAAGACAATTTAATTTTGCCGTTCTTGGACCAATCTCGTGATTTTGGAACGTAAGGACCATTTTCAACAATTTCCCATAAATTAAAATCAAGGGATTGAATAAATATTCTCATTCTAATATCCCCAAAATTAAAATCTATTCCATAAAAAAATGGAGGTTTTGAAATAGATTGTCCTTGTTGAAAAGTAAAAGGCGGTGCTATCGATCAAGACGATTAAGTCTTAGATATCTGAGCATGAAGCTTTGATACCAATTTTAGGATTGGTATGACACCCCTTTATTAAGAAAATATAAAAAAGAATGACTTTAAAACTTGAAAAACAATTTGCTTGAAATACATAGTAATTGCTATAAATAAACAATCAAGCAATAATATAATAATCGCACAACTATGGCCTATTTTCTAGTGAGAGAAGCTATCCCTTCTCTCTATATTTTTTAAGTTCAAATCACAGGTTTTCCTCCCTACCTGGGAGGGTGGCAAGGATCAAGGATCCACCATGGTGGATGACATGTTTATCAATCGGGTTTCTAAAGATAAATGAGCTATTAGTGGTGGTGTTAAGAAAGTTTTGGTTGTTCATAGTGGGAAGAATACTTCCCAAAACTCTAAGTTAGTTTAAGAAGATGAACTTCAGAAGGGTAACTTCATTTTTGGTGGGTTTCTATTATCCAAGGTGGGAGACAAACTCATTTATGTGTATACTAGCTAAGGTTTCTTACAGCCTAAGGCCATTTCTTCACGTATGAAAGCCTTGGATGATCGCGGTGGGAATAAAGCTTCACAATATCTAACCTAGCTTTAAAGTTTGAAGGCCAAGAGGGTAACTTTATAATAGTAGGTCCTCTTTCTGTCTCAGCTAAAAGGGGTGGTGAAATCACTATTAAGGAAAGTCTTCAAGGTCCTGGTCAGTCCAAGGCTTTCCCTCATCTCAAGGAGAAGTCTAGCTTAAATGAGGGAGTTTATCCCATTATTGGTGGGTCTCTATTAGTCAAAGTGGTTGAAGAAATCACTCATGGGACATCCAAGGTACATTTGGTCCAAGGCTACTATTCTTAAGGAGAAGCCTCTAATGCAAGGTAACCAAGATTTTGACCTAAAGTATAATATCTCTCTCTATGATCAGTTGAGAGCAAGTTTATCCAAGAGAAGAAGCATTCAGGACATCACAACCTCAAAAAGCTTGTCTTACTTCAAATTTTCCTCCAATGAGGATAGAAACACATTCCTTGAATATGGTCCTTGGAATCTTTTGGGAAGGACTATTGTGCTTCAAGAATGACAGTCAAATGTTAAATTCTCGAAGGAGAAACTTTCCAAGCTGCTAGTATGGGTAAAACTAAGGAATGTTCCAGTTGAGCTTTCCATTGAGGAAGCATTAAGCCATATACCAAGTGTTATAGGAGTTCCTACTTATTTTGACTCTCTTATTGCCTCTGGTTCTAGGGTGTGTGGAGATTGATGCTTGAGCTTTTTTTGTGAAAAGATTTACTCTTGATCATGGGTTGGAAGGGTGGGATCTAACTAGAAGTGGATTCTGAATGCATTTCTAGGAGATGCAGAAAATGTAGTCTCTTTGTCCATGATTGTAAGAATGTGCACAAGCCAACCATAAAGTATGAGCAAATGAGGAAAGAGTCAAGCTCAAGTGAGTCTCCTCATGCTTCTAAGGATCTCATTCTATTAAAGGAGCCTTTGGAGAATGAAAATGATATTGATCCTATTTTTGTGGATGTTATTCCTATTGAGGAGAACTCTAAGAATCGATGGGTGCAAGTTATGAGTGAAAGCAGGGTCAAACCTCAACTTGAACATATTGAACAAGTAATGAAAATCCTTACCATTGAATCCCATACTCATTGTGATAAAGAGACTGAGAGCATGAGGAGGGTAGGGGTGAATAGCCAACAGTGATCCTAAGGGTGATCAAGTGACCACTAAATCAGCTATGGTGACTTATGACCTCTCTTCCAAATCTCATTCTACCTCTCTAAGCCTTTCTAGATCAGCTAAGAGAAGAATAAAAAACAAATTACAAGCTTTTATGATTTATATGGTTGTCCAGATATCCAAACGGGTGTCTTCTTCACTATAATAGGTTTAGTAGATTCTTGATTGCTCGTTAATTCAAGAATTATATGTTCGTTAAGTTCTTTTTTATAGACTTATGTCTACTCCTTCGCCTACCTTGTGTGCTGAGTGAATTTCTTGAGTTACTTTTTTAAGGCTAAGTTTTTTTTTGTCAAACTTTTTTAAGGCTAAGTTAGGCTTAGGAAATTTGTAGTGAGAATAATCAATGGTCTTTCTCTTTCTTTTCTTGCTTTGCTCAATCTTTTGTATATGCCTGGGCTATGCCTCTTGTCTATTTGTAAATTATGCTTTGGTTTATGAAATGTTAATTTACCAAATAAATGAAACATAATTTTCTACGAGTTAAGAAATAAATAAATAGTATGTAGAATATGAAAGTGCGGAATAATAAACTTGCTAGAAATTAAATACGGAAAGTAAGGTGCATGTAAATAAAAGACTAGAAAAAAAAAAGAGATTCCACACACGATATTTTTACGTGGTTTAGGAAAACTTATCCCTACGTGCACGCTCCAAGGATCCCCCCTTGAAGATTTTTCCCAAGCAATCTTCAAAAGGGTGATGTTCGGTTAAGATCTTTGAATCTGGGCAAGATTTTTTCCATGATTTTTTCTATAGGCTTATGGTACCAATCATACCTTGACAACGTAGCTCGGTCGAAATCTTTGAATCTCTTATAAAATCATTTACTCTTTGAAAGAGTAGATTTCCCAATTTTTTTACTTACTATATTTTCTAGCTTCTCTAGAGAATATTTCCCCAATTCACGCTCAAAATACAAACCTCTCAAAGTATAGAACTCTATAAAACTTCATAGGAGAGGAGTAGAGAGATATTGAGAGGTGTGTTGAAGTTGGAAATGTCGTGGGGTATTCTACTCAAATTATAGTAGAAACCAGTTGGACCATTTTGAAAACCAAATGAACCGGTACCATATTTAAGGAAAAATTCCTTAGCTGTATAAACTGGTGCACCAGTGAGGAGCCCACCGGTGTGGCGATTACATGTGGATCTTCACGCCAAAATTTAGCTGGTTTGGATACCGAATTGGAAGTGAACTTGGCCTTGACATTTTTACACAATTCTATTCGGTTCAGTCTGATACAATCTGGTTCATGGGCGGTTTGGTATTGTTTTGAATTCTTTGCCATATTTTGAGTTCAGACAACGTCGATTTAAGCCATTCGACTTTTGTTTGATATACTTTGTGCTCTTCATAATACGTCAAGTGTACTATTTCAGTTGCTCTTTATTCTTTTTGCATAAACACTTACGATTAAGTGCTTCTAACCTTGTTTTCAATACACACTTAATTAAAATATTAGCCCACATATTAATTTATTATCATCAAAATTGTCACCTTGAGTAGGGTCAACAGCAAGCTTAAGTGGAAACCATTACGCTTTTGTCATTGTACATGTTTATACAAGATTTACTTGGGTTACGGTTTTTAAACATAAAAATGAATTGATTAAGAGCTTTTCAAAAATTGCAAAGAGAGTTCAAAATGAAAAAGATTTTCTTATTCCAAAAATTCAAACGAATCACAGTTGTGAATTTGAAGATGAAAGTTTTCGAAAGTTCTGTGATGAAAATGGTTTTGACATAATTTTTCCGCACCTTGAACTCCACAACAAAATAGAGTTGTTGAGAGGAAGAACCGTACCCTACACAAAAGGAAGGATACATGCTAAATGAAAATAGCTTACCTAAATATTTTTGGGTCGAAGGAATAAACACATCTTGCTACATTATAAATAGAACTATGCGTTCATAATCGTAATCATGTGTATAAACTTAAAAACACTACAAGCTCCTAGAACTTGATTTGAGAAACTAAGAAAACTCTACTTGACCATAAGTTTAGCACGGGGATCTTGATACTACTCTATTTGTCAAAGTTAAAGAACATGATATGTTATCGTGCAAGTTTTTGTTGATGATATCATTTTTGGATCTACTACTATGATAAAGAACACGATATGTTATTTACTTTTGTCTGAGGAATTTTTTAGAATTATAAAACAAGAAAGCAGGCTGAGATTTACGGGAGAATTAAACTTCTTCTATCAATTTCAAATCAAACAATCAAAAGAGGAAATCTTCATAAAAAATGTACATTAAGAACACGCTCAATAAATTTGGCATAGAAAATGTGAAGGAAAAAAAATACTCCCATGAGAACCACCTTGAAGTTAGAAAAAGATGAAACAGGTAAGGAAGTAGAGAACAAACTTTATCGTATGATCGGCTCTGTTCTCTAGCTAACTGCTAGTAGGCTTGACATTATGTTTAATGTTGTCTTTTCACTCATTTTCAATCAAAACCTAAGGAATCCTACTTAATGTGTCGAAAATATTTTCAAATGTTAAAGTGGCCCATCTTCTTTAGGCTGTTGGTCTTCAAAAGAATCTCCTATGAGAAGCATGCTAGATTAAAAAATGTACTAGTAATTTTTGTCAATTCTTCAAAAAATTCCTAGTACATTGGTTTAGTATAAGAAAATTTCTATAGCATTGTCCACTACTGAGGCTGAATATATCTCTGCTAGAAGTTGTTGTGCACAAATTTTATGAATGAAGCAAACTTTGAGAGAATTTGGACTACATTTCAATCATGTTCCTATAAAATATGATAACACTAGCGCAATAAATCTTTCAACAAAAATACTATTTTACACTCTACAGGCAAGCACATAGATGCTAGACACCATTTTAAACAAGATCATGTTAAAAAAGGCAACATAATTTTAGAATGTGTGAATATTGAAAATCATCTTGCGGGTATTTCCACAAAACTGCTAATGAAGGAGGATTTTTCAAAGTTAAATTAGAACTTGGCATCATGAACAATGTGTACTAAATTTTTAGTATCCATTTATTAATGTTTTGCTTATGATATTGACTCTTAATACTCTAATATTATTCATGTCAATATCATGTCTAGCATATATGAATTGTGAATCTCTAGAGGCAACGAACGAGCCTTAGATGAGGTGACAGATGAAAACTGGAGCAGAGAAAAATCATGGCTATTCTGTCAGGAGCGGATAACCGGTCCAAGTCCAGCGGTAGACCGCTATATCAAGGGACCAAATGTAACCTCACATAAAAATGAGATATTTCCCATTCCCCTTTTACCTTCCATTTCTAAACCCTAGCCCTAATATTCTAAAATACGCATCTCTCAAACCCAAACTTTCCCCATCAAATCCCTTCCAAACCTCTCCAATTTCATTAAATTTTGTTCATCTCCTTAAAATTTGCCATGCCTCTATGGTTCCTATGGCTAGTTCTTCAAGACCCTCTATGGCATCAAAGGGGAAACGAGTAAGAGAGGCATCTCGAATTGAAGAAGAATCATGGTATGATGGGAATCTCTTTCTTGATGTTGAAAGTAACGAGAATTTCCATAAGTCTAAAAATAGGAATATTGTGACGGGAAAAAACATTAATAGTAGAGAATTTGATGGAATGGCGGTGGTTCCTCTCTTATGTAGAATGGGTTGGGAGAGTGTTTTGGCATTAAAGCTTAGGATGTATCCTAGACTTATTAGGTTGTTCTATTGTAATCTTTCCTTCACTAGGTTTCTATTGTTATCGAATATAAGCCTCTTCATTTATGTGAAGATCTAACTTCTGGACGGAAAGACGCAAGTGTTACACACCAAGGAGATTCCTTTCGTCAAGGTACTCTAGAGAAACCATCGGATAAAAGAAGTCACTTGGAAATGGGAGAAAGAGATTCAAGCTCAATATCCAAACCTCTTCCAATTATGATTCTAACAATTTTAGGAGGATATAAGACCCATTATTTTTAAGTGAGTATTCTAGTTATCCTTATGAAAAAAAACCTATGTGGTATACTAATGCTCTTATTTCTTTGTCTGAATGATTTATAATATAGGGACTTAATTGAAATATTGTATTGCATTGTTTTCATTTAAGTTAATGTTTGTGAGAAATTCAAGTATGAAAAAAAAATGATTCGCCATATTTTAGCTGTGTGGTGTCCCTTATCCCAATAATTTGCTAATGTCATTTTATCCTAATAGGAGACTGATAAATTGAAATTCGAATTTTCAGATCAGATTTGGTTTGGACTCTATATTTTTAGAATCATGATCCATCTCTCCCCCCTGTCCTTTATTTTAATTCGTTATCCATCTTCAAGAAAAAGATAAATAAAACACCATGAAGCCAAGCTATTTTTTAGATAGGGTGACATATCTTAAGGAAAAGAGAAAATTTAGAATTTTATCTTCTACCTTAATCTTCATACATCTTCAACACATCAACTCATCTCAAACAATTTCCCTTCTTCCTTCAATTGTTTCTTTGAAACTCTCCACTCAACCCATTCACCATCTTTGATTATTTTCTTAAAGACTTCTTCTCAACTTCAAAACCAAGACTCCTTTCTCCTTGGTTTTCTAAGAGTCTTTCATTCTCCATTGTTTGACAATATACGATCAAGACGTGAGTTTCTTTTTTACTAATCAAATTTGAAGTGTTTAAACATTGTGCCGTACATTCAAGAAAATAAACTTTTGATTTGGTAAGTTCTCTCGAGAACTTTCTATTCAATGTTATATATTCTTGATATTATATTTTGTTTATGAAATTTTTATTTTAACTATTATAGAAAAAATCATTTAAAGAGTTTTATAAAGGCGAACATAATTTTTTTTAAATTATTTTCTTTTCTGACAGTGTTCAAAATGTTAAATATTTTCCTAAACAAATGAACTCTTTTGAATCTGAAAATTTTAGGAATTAATTTTAAGACAAAATTGTTAAATCTATAAAAAAATTATATGATTTGGATGTGTTTTGAGTTATCTAACAATTCGTCAATATATGTAATTTTCACTGAGTTTTTGAAAGCAGACTACTTTCATTTCTATAAATTCTTGGGCTTCATTCTAGTGTATTTTCATTCAAAACTTTATATATGTATTCTTAACATGTCAATATTATTACTGTAAAGAATTTATAGGAAAACAAGACTATGTGTTTTTTCTAAAACAAAGTTGATTATATTTGATTTAGGTTATTTTTGTAGCAAGCTCGAGTCATTTTAATACACAAAATGTTACTATAACATTTTTGTGTAAGTTCATGTTAGCACTTACGATTTTCAGAACCTTTTGATTAGTTTTAGATATTGAAACCTTTTGATTTACTGAAGTATTACAGTGTTGTTGGGTAAAACTTTACTATTTCTATGAACCCATAGAAAATTTTGTGATGGCTTACCCAATGTTATATCATAACTTTAGTTTTTGAATTATGGTCATATGTCGACAATCATTCTATGGGAGCGTAGTGTCATTTTGTTTCAGGACATTTTGTTCTTTAAATTTTCCTATCAGGCAGTCAGATAAGTGAAACATGACATATATAATTGTGTATAAGTTTGTCTTAAAATTTAAGAATGAAACAATGGTTATTTTATGTGTTGCCACGAACTTCTTTGGGTACAGGGAAGATAAGATTTCTGGGGTTAACAAAGTTCTGGTCAGGCAGTTTTGGTTTGTTATGGTGGTAGTCCCCAGATTGTGGCCTCAATCTTTTTACTTTCTAGTGTATTCTCTCTATCTTGCTCGTTTAGGGTTTCCTTAATTCTATTTTCCTTGACTGCGTCACCTTTGGCGTGCTTAGAGTGCATGTTGTCCTCTTCATGCAGTAGGCCTCCTTGTTAGGGTTAAGAGATGTTCATTCCATAGCCGCGTCACATTGGTTCTCTTCTCCATCTGTTGGGTTTCTCTAGTTCTCATGTTCACCTTCTTGAAAATGTTAACTAAGTTCAGTACGATATTGTATTACTTCATGTTGCAGCGTGGCAAACTTGCTCATGTAGAGTTCATAGAACTAAGTGAAGAGTTTCATTGTTTTGTTTCTCAAGGTTTGCCATCCTTGCTAAGAAAACCTCTAGTGTTGCTTGGGTCACCAACAAGGTGTTGTTCATGTAGATCAGAACTAAAGACGAAGTAGAAATAATCAAAGATTCATCAAGAATGGCACGATCACATGTCATACGCAAGCTTCGACAATAGTTGATCTAGAATAATCATTTAGCTGCCATATATTAGGTGATATGACCCAAATGCTCGATGTGTTTATCATGCTGGGATAGAACGTCCTTCAACTGAAAATTGTGTGACACTGAAAAATAGAGTTCACTCACTGGTTAAAGTTGGCTGGCTAAACTTCAAGATAGTTGATGACAACCTAGATATTAGTTCTAACTCTCTACCAAATCATGAGAATACCACAATAAATTTCGTGGAGCATCTCAACTCGTGTGATAATACAACAATTTGATGTGGTGTATCATTTGATTGTTGCAGTCTCGAACACATGTGCTTCCATTTATCATTGTTACCATGGTCATGAATTTAACAATTGAGATGTCACTGAGTTGCCAATGCTTTTTAGGGATTTTAAAGAGTGACTAGCTAAAGTCAAATTTCTAAAAGTTCTGGCCAATGCCTGAAGGAGAAAGCTTTTGTCATGCACTTATTTCCTATTTTGTTGTGTCTATTTTTTTAGTCATCTCCTAGTTTCAATTCTAGTTTTGTTCAATTTTAATTTCTGTTTATTTTAAAGTTAATAAATGCATTCTAATTTTATGTTTATTGATGTCATACTCTATCATCTCTCTATCATCACTTTTCTTTCGCCCAACAACGTTGTTGACAGTGACGAATCAAGAATTTTAGTTTAAGCGGCGCACCATTAAAATAAGAATGCAAGGGCAAGTCTCATTGATTTTTTTTATTGAAAATTTTAATCTTTAAAAACTTGTTTACTAATGGTTTTTATGTAATATTCTTAGAGTTAATATTTTTTTAAACAAAATCAAATCAAATTAACAACCAATAAAGCCTTAGAATTTTAAAACATATAAATATATTAACCTATCTATATCTTCTTTTTATTAAATAATTTTTACCATATTTGTATAAATGCTAATAATTTAAAAAGGTCAAAAATAACATTTTCGACAAAACTATATAATGCATTATATTAGTCTATCAATATGTCAAAACAAGTTGTACGTTTTCATTTATATCAAAGCTTTTAACTTCTTTTATAAAAACTATATTTGATTTTAGATTATTAAAAATAAATATATGACTATCTAACTTTGATTGAATATTTATCGATGAAACAATAAAAATTGTGTATGAGAGTAAAAAAACAAGGATAAAAATTGTATAATGAAATAAAAGTAACCAACAAAAAATAATCAAACATCTAGGGAAAATAAAATGAAAGTACTATGAGACCAAAACACTTGGTAAAAGAAATTACATAAAAAATAAAAAACAATGAGTGAGGCATAAAAATAAATTAAAGAAAATATAATGTCAAAACTGACATGAAATATAAATAAAAAGCAACAAAAATGTAAGGGTGTTGGAGATAGAAAGATTTAAACTCAAGACTTCTCCTTAAGTGAAAGGAGGCAATTACCGATAAGCTTTATCATTCTTTAAACGAGCACACCACAAATCAAAGTTATATATCATACAAAAATGATTACTAGCGAAAACATAAAAATGTCAAAGCTACAGGGTCAGGGGGCATGCCCCCCTCCCGGGCCTATATAAATCCACCCAGATGGTTACCCAAGCTTGCCTTTGGTATAGATTGCTACAAAAAACATTTTATCACACATGGGATCATTTTCAAAACAATGAATTCTGTAAATATTTTATAAATTTTAAATATCAAACCTGTTAGACTTTAAAGGGAACAATGGATATTTTTCATTAAAACACAAGAAAGTGAGGGGGTTTTGACAACTGTACTATTGTTTTAAAATAAATTCCTAAAATAAAGTAGGTTTGAAAAATATTCCAAAACTACGGTAGTCTCAACCCGTTAGAAATCGTCTTTTGCAAATACGATTACCACTTGGCCAAAATCTCTTTGCAAAAGACGATATCATCTAGAAAAAATCAAGTATATCACTTTTAACTGAAATCGCCTTTTGTAAAGACGATTTGAGTTATGTCATTTTTAACTGAAATAGTCTTTGCAAAAAATGATTTCATAATGGAAAAAGTCATGACAGCCACAGAGTTCAACTGAGTGAGTTTGAAGAAATTTTCAGTTGACAATGACAATACTTGTAACGCCCCGATTCCCGAGGGTTAAACATACTTGAAATTTCAAAATTTAAAAACTCCCCAATTCAATTAAAACCCATTTGAGAAAATCCCCAAATTAGAAATCCTAATTTTGCCCTAATTTTTAACCTTAAATAGCGGAAGCATAAAAATTATTTTAAATTAATATTAACTCATTAAACTGAAATAAATGATTCATTAAACTGTAATAAAGTGAAGCACGAAAATCTATATGACATGAAAGATTAAACATAAATATTCATAAATATATGAAATAACTGAAGTCATAATTAAACTTAGAAATCATAATCGTGCTTGCTATGGCAGTCTCTCACTCCTGCTGCTCACCATCATCTGCAACACAATCATCTATAGGGGTGAGTATTAAAAATACTCAGTAAATAAATTCACATACTAATGAGTTTTTCACAGGTCACATAAAATACTTGTAACAACACATCGATTTCATGATTAACATATAACTTGTACTTGTACTTATACATGCCAATACTTATACTTGCTTGATCATAATTTGACTAGACATATCCCTCGATTAACAACCTAACCCGAACTGCTTCACAACTTGAACTTGAACTTGTAACATGAACGTGAACATGATAGATTGGGTGTCCTAAAACTTGATGTCACTTAAGGTTATCTGAACCTTAAGGACGCTAACATGAACATGGTGACACCCAACTATATAACTTGATAACATGACGTGAACAATCTGGTTACTTGATAATCAAGGGATATGACTAAGTCTACTTCTTGTTTACTTATCACTTTTTACTTGAATTAATATTCATATTTCACGTTATCACATATACATGAGTAAATATGTAACTTGTTCATGGACATAAACAGTATAACTAATACATGTATAATTTAAAATATAATCATACATAACATAGTAAATAATTTCATCATAATATGGAAAACAAATAAAACACTTGATCATAAGATTGAATATAAAGAAATAATAAAATAATTTCACATTATATATTCTACACTTATAACACATGAACTGAATTATTATGTAAATCCACTTTCCTAGATTTGCTACGAATTAAATTCAGCAACTAATGACCTGCAATCCAAGGATCCCAGGTCAAAAAAAATTCATATAATATCTACAATTATTTAAATAACTAAGCGAGGTTGAGAACAAGTGGAAACCACATCGGGTGAAGATTATAAAATGGTTTAAAACGGTTCAACAAGGTTCGGGTGGTCTGAACTAGTTTGATTCTGCTATTTTGGTCTTGTTTGGTCTGGTCGGGTTGAACAGGTCTGGTCTAACCGAGTCGGTTCAGTCTGGTACGGTCTAACTGAACCAGTTTAGCCTGGTCTGGTCTGAATGAACCGGTCTGGTTCAGGTGAACCGGTTCAACAGAAGGGGGAAAATAGAAAAGGGAGAGAGAGAGAGAGAGAGAGAGAGAGAGAGAGAGATGCAACAGGGGGACGAAGGAGAGAGAGAAATATAATAGATAGGGGGAGGGATACGAAGAAGAGGGAGGGATACGAAGAAGAGGGAGAGAGAGAGAGACGCACAGAGAGGGGGGAGAGAGAGATAGAACAGAGAGGGGGAAAGAGAGAAAGAAAGAACAGAGAGGGGGAGATGAAGGAGAGAGAGACAGAACAGAGAGGGGGAAGGAGACGAAGAAGAGGGAGAAAGAGACGCACAAAGAGGGGGGAGAGAGACAGAATAGAGAGGGGAAAGAGAGAGAGAGAGAACACAGAAGGGGGGAAGAGAGAGAGACAGACATAACAGAGAGGGGGAGAGAGAGACAGAACAGAGAGGGGGAGACGAAGGAGAGAGACAGAACAGAGAGGGGGAAGAGAGAGAGAGACAAACAGAACAGAGAGGGGGGGCGAAGGAGAGAGAGACAGAACAGAAAGGGGGAAGGAGACAAAGAAGAGGGGGAGAGAGAGACGCACAGAGAGGGGGGAGAGAGAGAGAGAGAGACAGAACAGAGAGGGAGAGAGAGAGACATAACAGAAATCATTTACCTTGATTAATGGAGGATAATTGTTGAAGAAGAAAACTAGATGAAGTTGAGATGTACAGTCATATAAAAAGGGGTGAGAAAGTTATAGGTGGTTACAAGGATTAGCTTAAGATAACAAAAGAGAGATTTGGGGGAAAATGGTTGAGAGAAAACACAGAGGAAACAAATAGGGTGGCTTAGGGTGTATGCGCATATATGGTGTGAGTGAGAGTTTAAATTACAAAAATAACCCTTTATTAAATAGATGGCATTACAATACCTGTTTAGAAATGACGATGGCACTACTCAAAATCAAAAACTAAGTTAAAATTCAGTTTTTGTTCAACTCTCTTATAGGTTAAATTTAACCCAACGTCATTTTACTTATGGGTTAAATTCCTATCCAAAATTTCAGCTTTTGTTCAACTCTCTCAAGAAAATTTCAGTCGACAATGGCGAAGAGATTGATGAAGAACGAAGAAAAATCTAATTGAGTCCTCAATTTATTCTAAAAGAACAACTTGAGAAGAATAAAATTCTCGTTCTCTCTAATATTAATATTAATTGACATTTTCTTCTGTCGTTTCATTGTTTTCATATTTTTTTTCTGGAATTCGTTTTGGATGATTAGAGTTTGAGTAGATGGAAGGAACAACTGCTTGACAATAAAATTCTCATAATGTTAGTTTAAAAGAGGAATAAAAGAAGAAAGAAGAAACCCACTTAAAGAAGAAAGAAGAAACCCACTTAAAGAAGAAAGAAGAAACCCACTTAAAATGGCGGTCATGCCTTATAAAAGATGAAACCCACTTAAAGTCCACCGAAACCTTGTCTTTCCAAAAGGCGAGAACGACTTGGCGCCTCGTTCTCTAATTTTAATATAAGAGTCTAAAACTACCTTATTATTATAATTAAGTTCAAAACTAAAGTATTTTAAACATTTTTTTAATCACAGTGAAATAATAAAAAATCCAGAAAGTGAGTAATTGACCACTTATTAGTCATATGAAGTACATTTAATGCTATGGATCTACTCATATATTTTAATCCACACTAATCTACATATATATCCATATTATTCTTTTAGAAGCACTATATACATATATATTTTTAAAATATTTTTATACTCTCATGATCTTCATTTTAATAATTATTTGTGAGCTTAAACAAACGATCGTTTATAAATGAAAAGTTCAAAGATCAGGCAAAATTAAGTTGATTTGAAAAAATTAATAGTTTGCAGATGAATCTGCATTTACTAATTTCTCTCTTTTTTTCTTTTATATTTTTTAATATGACCTTTAATACGTTTTCTCTATATTATGTGTTCACCATCCTATTTAATAAATTATTTACATATAGTTGATTAATAATTTTAAGAATAGTAAAAACAAGATGAATTGATAATTTAGAGCAACTTTAAGAATACTAAAGTTCTAATTCATAACTACATTTTTCACGTAAGATACAAATGCTCTTAACTAGTACATATGAAATGTACAATTAACAACAAAAAAATAATTACAAATTTGACTCCTTTTCATCATCTAAGTCTAACAAGTAGATATTTTTTTCCTGCTTTTTGTTTTCAAGTTGACATTTATGACTCTTTAAAATCTTCAAGTATATTTACTTTTACACAAAATTAAACAAATAGTTGACAAAGGCAATATTTCTCAAATAAGCATCATTTTAAATTTAAGCAATGTAAATTGGTGTAATGGTAATATGGTGAAATTAATAAATATAAATGTACTAGTTTATTAATTAATTTTTATATATTTATTTTTACATTACATTTAACAAATAATTTGGCGAAATGGGAGAAGAGGCAAAAAAAGCCAAATAAACACCATTTTAGATTAAGATCGTTTAATTGAGTGGTTAATTATATGGTGAAATTTAATAAGCATATGTTATATCCTTTTATTAATTAATTCAGATACATTTTATTTTTACATTATGGTTTAGAAAGAATTTGACAACGTGATTTGAAAGGAATATAACACTTTTCTTTATAAACAATTTGGATTGGTATAGGGGTAGCGAGGATTCGCTTTCTCTCTTCGCACAAGTCTATGAAACCCCTACAGTTCTAATATGTTATATTTTATGATTGTTAGGCAATATCTATAGTATCTAATTAGATTTTTATCAAGATTTTTAAAATATCATATTTTTATCAAGTTTATTTAAATTTCAAGATTTTTGTAGTTTATATATCTTAAATATCATTTATCATATATTTGAAATCAGAAAAATAGGAAACTTCAATAAATTAGAAATTTGCATCTCATAAATTATAAATTTAAAAAAGTCATCTCTACTAATTAATCTCTTAATTAATGAAATTAGATTTACTAGTAAATATTTCTATTTTCAAAAAATGTCTATTAAAACCAAAAATTTCTCTCTCATATTCAAAATTTGAACAAATCTATTTAAATCTCTCTCCTCTTTCTCTCTCTCAAAATCGAAGCAATAGTAAAGAGATACAAAATATAAATGAGTATTTATATTAAGTCTTTCTCTATCAATTACTCTCTCTTTTTTTATCAAAATCGATGCAAACACCATAAATGTCTTTCTCTAAAATCTATTCAAATCTTTCTTTATCTCTCTCATGCAAAATCAATGAAAAATAAAAACTGTACATAACATTACAATATTATTATATCAATTACTCTTTCTCTCTACCAACCACTCTCTATCAATTACTCTTTTACTCTCTCTCCCTAAAAATCAATGCAAAACTAAAAAATTAGAAAACATTACATGAGTATTTACATGATATCTCTCTCTATCAATCACTCTTGCTCTGTAAAACTGAATATTTCTCTCTCAAATCTCTCTCTCATGAATTTGGATTCCATTTAATTGACATGTAGATTTAATGGTTTGAGATATAAAAAAAGGAAAAATGAAAGAAATAAATTCTGACAAACTATTCTCTTTCTCTACACGCCGTATTCTAAAAATTATAGCAATTAATATTATCCAAAAATAGATATTTAGATTTCATGTATTGACATGTAGATTTAACGGTTTGATATATGAAAAAGAGAAAAATAAAAAAAAATGAAATTTGAAATAAAGTTTATCAACTAATTGACTATGAGGGTAAATAATTCTATTACAAAATGTTATCACTGAAAAGTTTAAATTTAAGAGGAACCTAAAGAATTAAAAACTTGATAGTTGATACAAATCTAATTAGATGTGTGAAAACTGTTATTTTTTATGTTATATTTTTGTGAATTAATAAGCAACATCTGACGACAAAATATGGGTTGTGTTGTCCTATATGGGTCCATGCCCGGCTGGTTCATGGGCTGAAAATATAAGATTGAGACAGACCGTATATAAGCCCATGGGCTGAGCCCAAACTATCTGGGCATGAGCTTTAACGGGACAGTCTACACGGTTTTGCGGGGTGAACTGGTCCACTTGTCATATCTAGATTTGGATAGATAAATATAAATATAGTTTTATTTTGTGTGATATAATAGGAAGTTTCCATTTTAATAAACTAAAAACCACCATACAATATAGGAAGTTTCCATTTTAATAGACTAAAAGCAAAGACTGGAGATATCATTATGATATTGGAATATAATTAGAGATTGCCAGAACAATTTTTTAATTTTTCCGTAAGATCATTCATACTTAAAAAAGACTTGCAAGATATAATATGTAATTATTAATTTAGGAGTCATGATGAAACCATACTCTTACATTTACATTTTTTTATCAAACATTAGGATGATGTAATACTATGATACTCTCTATGTTGTGATAATATGCACGTACCATGAGAATATATATATACATTGCACTTATCAGCTACACATTAGGCTTAAAAAATTAAAGTTGTCGATATTCTGATTATAATTATTTAATAAAAGTCAAATATATAGGAGGAAGATATGGAGCATGTGCTCCTTCCCGAGAAGTGCTAAAATGTTGGGCTTGTTGTTATCCTACCTAAGCATTTTCTCTGCCCCTAAATTAGCCAATATTTTAGCTTGAATTCTCAATAAATTAGTTACCCAGTAATAATTTAACAGCGCATGCGATTCATTTCAATGGATCACATACCATTGAGATTATACATATATCGTCATTGTATGGTATTTAGTATGGATGATGTATGGTATTTTTTCGTTAAAGATATTTGCTTAATTAGATGTAAATTGATGAGATGAGCATGCATATATGATTAAACTCAATGCGTTCGAGTAACAATTAACTTAATGCTCATATAGTTAAATTGTGTGTGTATTTTAAAGTGATTAAGGCCAAGTGTACGCTTAATTCAAATAGTAGAAAGTCAAGCATGTGACATCCCCTATATAACCTCCTTGCCATAGTATCAGATCTCTCTCATTTCTCCACAATAAATTAGCTGCGCTTCATTTACCAAAATATGGCCTCATTTAGCATCTCATTGCTGCTAATCCTCGCCTTCTTATTCAGCATCTTTGGCACGGCTGAGCCTACCTATGCAACCCACCCCCGTTCAATGACATTCATCCAATCCTCCTGCCTACGAACGCAATACCCCGACCATTGCATCCGATGGCTCTCCCCTTACGTGGACACAACGCTACAAGATCCAAAACAGCTAGCTCAGGTCGCCCTGATGTTGAGCCTGTACCGGACAGTGCAAGCCAAAGTATACATAACGAGAATGGTTAAGGAACTAAAATCAAGTAAGGGCAAAGATCAGTACCAAGATGTGAAAGATTGTTTGGAGCAACTAAATGATGGGGTGGAGCAACTCAGCCAATCAATCAAAGAGCTGGATGGGTTTGGGAAAAGACAGGGTTTGGGCGATAGTGATAGCGTTTTGTGGCATATTAGTAATGTTGAGACGTGGGTTGGGTCTGCTTTGACTGATGCAAGCACTTGTATTAATGAGTTCCCAGGACGAGGGCGTGCGACGGGTAAATTGAAGGCTGCAATTAAAGCTAAGGTTGTGAATGTGGCTCAGTGTACTAGTATCGCTTTAGCTTTGTTTCATCGGTTTGCTGTTAGGTATTTGGCTGCTGCTGCGGTTGCTGCCACCAAGAAACCGTGAGAAAACTCAAAGAATTGGAGGTTTGTGATCATGTTTTGTTGTTGAAATTAAAAAGAAAAATGTAATTATGAGAAGGTGCGTGAATACAAAAAGTTTTCGTCGCAGCGGAGTTTCTGTTGATTTTTTTAAAGAAAGAAAATATAATCCGAATAATAAAGATAGATCTCGGCGTGAACTATAAGTGGAAATTATTTAAAGTCAAGTTGGTTAATATACAAGTTTTTTAATTTAATTATAATAATGACACAAGTTTTAAGAAAATACGAAGAATAGCAAAACGTTACGAAAATACCAAAATGACAGTTGTGGGATAGTCGACATGGTTTTTAAGTTTACAAAAATTCTTCAAAACCGCTGATTTTTAATGTATATATTAAAATACATGTAAATAAAACACACATGCATGCACGAGCGCCTTTTTAAATGTATATACATTTGTTGCTCGTTAAAAAAGGCCTATAGCGATAATGTTTTTGCACGTCGCAATAATATTCACCTGAAAAATAAAAAGGCATAGCGGGCCAATTTTTTAGAGTTCTTGCCGACGAATATTTATATCTGTTGGTAAAAAGTCTTGTTTTTGCCAACGAAGTAAAACGTTGGCCGATAAAGGTTTTGTATTTCACGACCAACATAGAGTTTCATCGGCAAAAGAATGTTATTTATACCAATGAATTTATTTTGTCGCCACTGAAAGATGGCTACCTTGTTAAAACGTCATTTTAACAAGGCAGTGAGCTCCAAAAACACAAAGAAAACAAAACAAAACCCTCACATTCCCCTAACCTCGCGACAGAGCTTTCCCCACTCACCCCCGCGATGGACCTCCTCTATTTGTAGTCATTTGTCACCAAGATCTTCGTTATCTTTGTAAGTGTAGTTAAGCAACCTCCTCTCTTGATCTCTCTCGAAAGATCCTGTTGTGTTGGAGAGAAAAGAAGAAGAGAAGAAAAATCAAAGAAAGATTGAAAAATGAATAAAAGTGTGTGATGTGAAATAGAGTGGGAATTTGTCCCACATTGGAAACTCAAAGATAAATGTTGTGTTTATAAACTCAACATTCATGCCTTGGGGTTAGCCCCAAGGGACAACCCACATTTTGTGGGGAAGAGAAAACCTAGATGGCACATGGTCCTCCCTTCACACGCGCACGCCACCGCCACCGCCCGTCCGGCCGGCTCGATACGGTCAAAAGATTTATTGGATAAAATTTATTTGATTTACTTGGAGAGGAAGTGAATATCACCAAATAGAATCTTTAATTATCTGCAGAAGATAATTAAAATATCTCTATTATCCCACAATATCATCATAAATCTGATTCTAGTTTATCTTCAAGTTTGGCTTGCTCTCCAAGCTAAAAACGTTATATATAGAATAGGGCATCATTAGCTTCGTTTTTAAGGTGAAATAGACGTACATAATAACACTTGATAAAGCATCCTGCATATTGAGAGAAATACAAAGGAGTTTTGTGAGGGTCAGAGTAATCGGTTGTTGTTCTCTAACTTAAATCGTTGTATCTTGCAGAAACAATTCGTCGTAATCTCCAAGCACCCTGTGGAGGACGATTATTGTCTTTAGGACATTGCTTTCGAGAAATCCTCGATCTACATCATATTTTCATTTTTAAATTTTACTGTAATCGTTTCTATTGTAATTACGTTGTAATCGTTTCATATTTTCTTGTAATCGTTGGTTAATGAAAACATCTTGTTCCATCTCTACTCACAACAATCTAAATACAATAATTATAGAACAATCGCTGGGATCAAAACTCTGCACGCTGAGAGATCAGAAATATTCAAAGGGGACGACTTCAAATAATGGCAACATAAGATGGTCTTCTATCTGACCACTCTAAATCTAGCACATCTGCTGAAGGGCAATATTCCTCCTGCACCGATGGAAGGACTATCGAAGGAACTAGCATCTGCACGAGAAGCCTGGATCCATTCGGATTTTCTTTGCCGAAACTATATCTTGAACGGCTTGGTAGACACCTTCTACAACGTCTACTCGTCTTTCAAGACGGTAAAGAAACTGTGGCAAGCCTTGGAAAGAAATATAAAACGGAAGATGCCGGGACAAAGAAATTTATCGTCGAGAAATTCCTGAAATACGAGATGGATGATAAGAACACGGTAATCAGTCAAGTGGAGGAGTTGCAGATCATCTTCAACAACATGAAGTTTGAGGGTATGATCTTGAATGAACCGTTCCAAGTCGCGTCCATAATCAAGAAGCTACCGCCGTCATGGAAGGACTTCAAGAATTATATGAAGCACAAACATAAGGAGCTCAGCATGGAGGATCTGATTGTTCGACTGAGGATAGAGGAGGACAACCAGAAAAAGGAAAAGAAAACGATGTGGGCAACCTACGGAATGAAAGCTAATGTGGTAGAAGAAAACAAATCCAATCCACTGGACAAGAAAAGGAAGATATCGACGAGCAATGCTCAAAAATGTAATTCAGATAAACGTATTAAAGGTAGTTGCTGGGTGTGCGATAAAGCCGGACATAGAGCAAAGGACTACCGGTTTAAGAAAGGTCAAAACGATAGTAACCAAACCCGTAACAGCGAGAAAATGAACCAAGCAAATATGATAGAGATAGATGATCTCGTTCAATGATTTCTGAGATCTGCATGGTCACTGACGCCAAGGAATGGTGGGTCGACACTGGTGCTACGAAGCACGTGTGCAGTGACCGAACCATCTTTTCAACTTATGCTGATGTTGATAAAGATGAGGTTCTCTATATGGGGATCGCCTCAGAAGCTGCTGTTATGGGAAAGAGAAAGGTTGTGCTGAAATTCACATCCGGAAAACAACTTACTCTCCTAGACGTTCTGCACGTTCCTGAAATTCGTAGAAATTCAGTTTCAGGATCTCTTTTATGTAAAAGTGGATTTAAGTTGTCTTTGATGCTGGCAAGTTTATTCTGACTAAGGGAGGGATCTTTGTTGGGAAAGGTTATAGTTTTGATGGTCTTTTTAAACTTAATGTGTCTGCTGTAACTCCTACAATTATTAATAAAAATTAGCTGCTTCTTCTGTTTATATCACTGAACTTTATAATATTTGACATGCTAGATTAGGTCATGTTAATTTTAGTTCCTTACAACGTATGATTAATTTAGAACTTCTACCTAGATTTAACCTAGAAAAAGAAATTAATGTGAAATATGCGTAGAATCTAAATTTGCAAGAAAATCATTTAAATATGTAAAGAGAACGAATGACCTACTTGATTTAATACATAGTGATTTATGTGATTTAAAATTAACTCCTAGTAGGGGAGGTAGAAAATATTTTGCTACATTTATTGATGATTTTAGTAAATATTGTTATGTATATCTGCTTCATTCAAAGGATGAGACTTTGGATATGTTTAAGACATACAAGTCTGAAGTTGAAAAACAACTTGGTAAACATATCAAAGTGCTTAGATCTGACCGGGGTGAAGAATATGACTCCACTATGATGTTTGAATTCTATGCTCTACATGGAATTGTGCATCAGATTACAGCACCTTACACGCCTCAACAGAATAGAGTGGTTAAAAGAAAAAATAGAACTCTGAAAGATATGGTGAAATGTATGTTGAACAATTCTGGATTACCCCAAAATTTGTGGAGGGAGGCATTGCTTACAGCAAACACCATATTTAATGGGATTTCACATAAGAAGACCAACAAGTCTCCTTATGAAGAGTGGAAATGGAAGTTACCTTCCTATAAAATCCTAAAAGTGTGGGGGTGTCTCGAAAAGGTACAAGTATCATTGCCAAAAAGAGTAAAGCTTGGACCTAAGATAATAGACTGTGTTTTCATTGGATATGCATTGAACAGTGCTGCATATAGATTTTTGGTTATTAGGTCAAAAAATTCTGACATAAGTACCAACTCTATTATGGAGTCTTTCAATGCAGTATTCTTTGAGAATGTGTTTCCTTTTAAGAAAGGAAGACACAGTCAAAATGTCAAACGAGGATTAGAAGAAAATTTTTCTAGAGCTCAGGTTGAAGAATCTGAACCTGAACTTAGAAGAAGTAAAAGAACTAAAACGAGTACCTCATTTGGCCCAGAGTTTCTAACATACCTGACGGAGGTCGAACCTCAAACCTATAAGGAGGCAATGTCCAACCCTGAGGCTCCTTTTTGGAAGGAATCAGTCGATAATGAGATAGATTTCATAATGCAAAATAATACATGGATGTTGGTTGATCTCCCTCCTGGGAATAAACCAATAGGCTGTAAATGGATCTTTAAAAGAAAGCTAAGAGCTGATGGTACTATTGAAAAGTACAAGACTCGATTGGTAGCTAAAGGATACCGACAGAAGGAAGGCATAGACTTTTTCGATACCTATTCTCCAGTGACGAGAATCACATCTATTAGGATGCTGATTGCACTAGCAGCTTTGCATACTTTGGAAATTCATCAAATGGATGTAAAGACTGCTTTCTTAAATGGAGAATTGGATGAAGAAATCTATATGGAACAGCCTGAAGGGTTCATGGTTAAAGGCCAAGAACGAAAGGTCTGTAAACTTGTTAAATGACTTTATGGATTAAAACAAGCACCGAAGCAATGACACGAGAAGTTTGATCATACAATGTTATATGATGGATTCAAGATAAATGAGTGTGATAAATGTGTCTACATTAAAGGTACTAATGATCAATTCATCATAGTATGCTTGTATATAGATGACATGCTTATAGTCGGATCAAACAAGGATATAATATCCTCTACCAAGAGGATGTTGAATTCTAAATTTAACATGAAAGACTTAGGTCAAGTAGATGTCATTCTTGGAATTCAAGTAAAGAGAACTGAAAATGAATATATCTTTACCCAGCCTCACTATGTAGAAAAGATTTTGAAAATTTTTGGGCAATATGAAAGCAAACCTGCTGTAACTCCTTTCGACCCAAATTGTAAGTTAAGGAAGAATAATGGAGTTGGAGTACTAACAAATAATTGGAAGTTTAATGTATATCATGAATTGCACCAGACCTGATATAGCCTATTCAGTTGGAAGGCTGACAAGATATACGAGTAATCCTGGACGTGATCACTAGAGTGCATTGGTGAGAGTACTAAGGTACTTAAGATTCACAATGAACTATGGACTGCATTACTCAACCTATCCACCGGTGATAGAAGGATTTAGTGATGCTAACTGGATATCAGACAGTTTAGAGACTAAATCTACTAGTGGATGTGTGTTTACCCTAGGTGGTGGAGCTATCTCGTGGAGGTCTACTAAGCAGACCTGTATAGCACGTTCAACTATGGAATCAGAATTCATAGAATTGGACAAGGCTTGTGAAGAAGCATAATAGCTCAGGAATTTTCTGGAAGATATTCCGGTGTGGCCTAAACCAATGTCAGCTATATGTGTCAACTGTGACAATATGGCTACAACATTTAGAGCGAAAAAATGATGTGTATAATGGTAAGTCTAGACATATTAGACGAAGACATAATACCATTAAGCAGTTGTTGTCCATTGGGTTGATTTCCTTAGACTTTATAAGGTCAAAGGAGAATCTTGTTGATCCTCTGACAAAAGGATTTTCAAGGGAACTAATAAAACAAACATCAAGGGGAATAAAGCTAAAGCCTATTCAATGAATCATTCAGGTGGTAACCTAACCTAGTTGACTGGAGATCTCAAGATCTAGGTTCAATAGGAAAACTGGCAGGGATGATTCAAATTGAAACACTGAGAAACCTATGGTTTCTTCCTATTCCTATGATATGAAGATAGTGTGTTGTCTGCCGACGTAAAAAGATATACGTAAGTGTTTAATGACATTGATGTCCTTCTTTCCAGAGGAGTAGTGATAGAATACTCTTAATCGTTGTCACCTATATGAGAGTAGAAGTGGGATCGCTTCTATGAGAGGTCTGAATGGCTTAACCTCTCTAAAGCTCTTATGAAAGCGGGATATGTTCAGGTCCAAAATGAACAAAATCGTATGAACTCAAATGTATTAAGATGAGATATGAGTGAAATTTGTTGTCTCTGTTTATCTCAGAGGAAGTTCAGTTCAAGAACCTAGTTCACTGTTCTTCAAAATAAATCTGATGAATTCTCACTACGGAAGGTTCAAGTCCAAAAGACACCTCTCTTGATGCATATCTCATCTGCTCTCTCTCATTTTGTTGTCTAGTTAGGACACATTTCATTCATGTGGGGGATTGCTTGAGAGAAAAGAAGAAGAGAAGAAAAAGCAAAGAAAGATTGAAAAATGAATGAAAGTGTGTGATGTAAAATAGAGTGGGAATTTGTCCCACATTGGAAACTCAATGATAAAATGTTGGGTTTATAAACTCAACAATTATGCCTTGGGGTTAGCCCCAAGGGGCACCCCACATTTTGTGGGGAAGAGAGAACTTGAATGGCACATGGTCCTCCCTTCACACGCGCACGCCACCGCCGCCGTCCGTCCGGCTAGCTCGGTACGGTCAAAAGATTTATTTTTGGATAAATTTTCTTAAATTTACTTGAAGAGGAAGTGAATATCTCCAAATAGAATCTATTATTATCTGCAGAAGATAATTAAAATATCTTCATTTTCCCACAAAATCTCTCAATTATCCCACAATATCATCATAAATCTGATTCTAATTTATCTTCAAGTTTGGCTTGCTCTCTAAGCCAAAAACGTTATATATAGAATAGGACATCATTAGCTTGGTTTTTAAGGTGAAATATACATACACTATAACACTTGATAAAGCATCATGTATATTGAGAGAAATACAAAAGAGTTTTGTGAGGGTCAGAGTAATCGGTTGCTGTACTCTGGCTTAGATCATTATATCCTACAGAGACGATTCGTCGTAGTCTCCAAGTATCCTGTGGAGGATGATTATTGTCTTTAGGACATTTCTTTCGAGTAATCCTCGATCCACATCATATTTTCGTTTTAAAATTTTGCTGTAATCGTTTCTATTATAATTACGTTGTAATCGTTCCATATTTCCTTGTAATCGTTGGTTAATGAAAGTATCTTGTTCCATCTTTACTCACAACATGTTGTGGGTTTTATAGTCCTACTTTCTTTCTCCCTTAAGGATCATGATTCTTTTTTGTGAGGTTCTTTTCATCTTCTTGTGTAGTGGATTTCCTGTAGGGTTCTTCCTCCTTTGTGGGTGTGCAAATTTTTTTGTCGTTGATTCCAGTTCTTCTTCTCTGACAGGCTACATTTCGGTAGTCTAGGTAGGGTTTCTATGCTTCGAGCTCCACGATTCAGGTTTCCTTCTTGTCCTTGTTTTCTTCTTTGATATTTTCCATAGTTCACTTAGTTTCTGTTAATCATGTAGAATGAGGATGGAAAATTAATAATAAGTTTCTATATAGTGGCACTGCATCATTTCAATTTAGTCTCAATGATGAATAATTGCAGTTTCTTGCTCTATTGTGGTCTATTTCCTCTCAATGTTTCAATTAACGGGTAAAACTAATGAAGACAAGAAGAAAGAAGATCTGAAAATCAAGAGTTTTTACTATTTTCTATAAAGAAGTCAATGAGTATTTACTACTTCCTATAGGCCACATTGAAGTTCTTTGCTTCATTACGGCTTGAAATACATTCTATAGGGAAGATAAAGTCTATAAGCATAATTTTGAGAATGTAAAGAATAGCATTATTCCCATAATGAGAAGAGGGCCTCATGCATTGCTCTTTAGCAAGAATTAAAAAGATAACGAAGAAACTTGTGATATAGTTGAAGTTTATATCTTTAATGTGCATTTCCGTTTGGCTAACAGCTAGAGTGTTGATGATTTTAAGTTGTTGGGTATAAGGTAATAAAGTGGTGGCAGGTTATAAATAGAATTATATTTATTTGTTTATCTAGTAGTCTTTGATGTTCTAATAGGATCATTTTATTATGTTAAAGATTTATTTTCTTAGGGTTCTTTTTAGTATGATAATGTTTTATTTGCTTAGCAATCTTTTATTGAGAGTTTCTCTAAATAATTTTTAATTTACAGAGTGACAAGAAATGGATAAAAGTTGGATCAAACATTCTAATAGATTTTCCAAGAAGTATATTGATGGCATTTTACAGTTTATGAGCATGGTCAGTAATGATCTCAATGAAGAGGGGAAAACTCGTTGTCCGTGTAAAAAAATATATCCATTCAAAGACAATTGTCTTTAAATGAAGTCAAAATACATTTGTGCCAATATGAAATGCCATTGAGCTATGAGCGTTGGGTATTTCATGGTGAAGAGATACAAAGATATCACCATTCACCAAATATGGAGATGAATTGTACTACATCTCACCTTGGTAGTAATGATGATGATGATGGTGATGAGATGAGAGAAATGTTAGATAACATGTGTGATTTTGGTGGGATGGAGATGAATGGTGAACGAGTTGGAGAGGATAATACTGATAGAATAAATCTACATGAAAAGACATTAGTATTTGTTTAGTGAAGCCGAAGAATTTTATCTTAATTGTCAAAAGTATACTTCACTATCTTTTACTGTGAAGTTGATGCATATCAAAGTGCTTAATCATTGGAGCAATAAGTCATTTGATGAATACTTTCTTATTGATGCTGCTTGTCTAAGATAATAGTGTTAGTTTCAATGTATAAAAGCGAGATTGGGGGTTAACACTTTGAATCATATTCTGGTGGATAATTTTTGAAAATTTTCTAATTGATGAAAATATTTATCTTGAATTTGGCTCATTAGGATGTTACATGAATGCAGTTGTCTTTACGGGATGAGCTTATCGCTGAGGATTTCATACCTCACACGGAAGAAGAGATAGTTTAAGAAGCCGTTAGGTAAAATAAAGGTTTTGGACGTGGAGCCCCACCCACATTTTCTAATAAAAATAGCCGTGGTGAAATAGCTTTACAAAAGGAAATTAAGTCGTTGGAGAGCCAACCACAAAGCTTAATCGCGTGGGCTCGTCAAAACGATTTTCCAGCTCCTAATGATGACTCAACAACATAAACGTGAGGTTCAGAACATTTGTTTAGAAAATTTTGGATACTATATTTTGAACTATCTTTTTTATATACATTTATGAACCATCATTTGTATTGTATTATGTTTCGGAGATTTCGTGAACGACTTTATTACATTATATATATTAATGATCAACATGTGTATTTCTTAGAAAAATATTATGTATGACAAATAATATGATGATATATTGACTATTAGGTATATGAAAACTAAAAAAATAATATTTTTGATAAAAATAAGTTTTTAGCGACCAAATAAATTCGTCGCTAAAAGCTTTAGGCGACCAAACTAGTTTTGGGCACAACAATTTTTGCGACGGAAAGCTTTTCATGACTAAGTGTAATGTCATTGAAATAGAACTCGTTGACATGACACTCCGTCATGATAGAACCCATGATGACATGACACTCCATCATGAAAGGCTAACGCGATCAGCATCGTATTCGTCGCGAAAGGCTAACGCGACCAGCAACGCATTCATCAGGCCAACGCAACTAGCCGCGCTTTTCATTGTGAATTTTCTTTCCTGATGATTCGAATGTGACAACTGTCACGACGACCAAAACTTTATAGGAAAAACCTTTGTCGATGAAATTTGAAGGTTTTAGCGACCAAAATGTTGGTCGCTGAAACCCGTATTTCTTGTAGTGTAAACCACAAGATCGGCATGTTTCTATGAATTTCATCAAACCATAATCTCAAATACATATACCATTTGATTTCAATGAGAAGAAAGAAATGAAGAACTTTGTTGCGGAAGACTTATCGGGTTCCATTGGCATAAGCATTTAGGATTCTCTTTTGAAGGAATAGAGATAACTGCTCAAACTCTTATCTTGATGACTTACTTGTGTAATTGGGGGACCATAACTCTTTTCATTAACTGTGAAATTAATAACTTTTGATATTTCTACTTTGACCCTTCAACAAATTAAAAGTTTCACTTTGGTATCTGCACATTAACTCCATGATAATTATACACATAAGTCTTAGAACTTTAATTTTTTAATTAGATCAATTTTACTAGGCTTACTCAAAGATAGTATAACATATTAATTTTACATGTGTGATCCTACATATTAAATTTTTTTCAACAATCTCCTACTAAGCCACATATGTAACCTTACAAATGTGTTTTAACTTTATGAGCTCCCAAAATTTGCTAACTCAAACACAAGGTATATTCTTCAAAACAATCTTGTTCATTGATCGTATTGACATAAGATCAAAGTGGTTTTCGTTACTTTTAATGTAATTAAACCCATCAATGGTCACATAGAACAATCATGGACGTGTAGCATGGAAATTACATACAATGTGATCTATACATGTCTATTTTCAACTGGTCATACTTTACTATTGTGAAGTCAATAACAAGACAATGTCCCAGAGTGGAATGAACTGAATAACTTTATTTCTGATCATAAAACACCAAATACACAAATGTTTGTAAAATACAATATAAAGCTATAAACAAAGTCCCACTAAACAATAATATCCTCAAACAACATACACCCACATGAATAGTTGCTTATGATAGACCTTTGGTGGTCATATTTTAGTAAGCGGATTCGTTATCATGGAGTTTGTCTCAGTATGCTCTATAGACATCTGACCACTCTATACTGTTTCTTTTACAATCAGGAATTTAATCTCAATATTCTTTTGACTTAGATGAGTTCTTGTTGTTGTTGGAATATAAGACTGTTGATTTATTGTCACAATAATACTTTAGTGGTCTTTCCATATTCTCAGCAATGCTCAGTTTAATGATAAAGTTTCACAACCATATTTCATGATTAGATATCTCATAACATGCTACAAATTCCACTACCATGGTGGAGGAAGGTATGAGTGTTTGTTTGGCACCCCTCCAAGAAATGGCTCCACCAGCCAAGAAGTAAATATAGCTTGGAGTGGATCTTCTATTATCTTGGCATCCAATAAAATCAGAGTCAGAATATCCAGTGACATATAATTGATTCGACATATCTATACATGAGTATGTAATCTTTTATTCTCTATAATATCTCATACTAGTTTGGTTGATTTCCAATTATTCATCCCAGGGTTATTGAGATATTTACCCAACACCCCAATAATATACTCGATGTCTAGATCCATCAATTTGAATGATGAGTCTACAATATTCGAAAAACTCTATTGCTAGGGAGATTTACTCTAAAAGGTGAAAGGCATGATCTAGCAAATCAATAATATCTACAATTCTCATAATCTAATTAAAAGAAACTTGATCGTGGTTTGTATGTCCATAGAAAGACAATCTTCAATGTGCAGACTTTCTAGATGAAATAGACAAGTGGAGTAAGGAATGACAATGAAGACTTTGATGTAGAAAGATTTATATAAAGACGTGAAAAATGAAGTGATATAATTATTATTGAAGAAGAATTAGGGAGGATGAAGAGAATTCATTGTAAAATAAGAATACTTAATTATATGTATTTAAATATTAAGTAAATTGTCTATCTATAGCTGTTTGATATTTTTATGATTTTTTTGTTGACTCTATATCTCATAGAGACTATTTTGATGATGACAAAATATTTGTGTGTACCAACATTTTAAATCAACTTGTAGGAAATTTCAAATATTGATGTACACGAAGCATATGGAGTATATCGAGACATCAAGAAACTATTCATAAGCTCTCGGTTTTGGTTGAAAAAATGCTCCTAGGATATTTGAAGCATATTGGAATATAATGATAAAAGTGTTTGTAGCAAAATATTGGAGAAAACTAAAGTCAAGTGATGAAAAAAATATGAAAGAGATTTTATAGGGTTCCAAAAAATCCTATAAATCTGTTTTACAAGATTTCGGAAATGCTAAAAAAGTCAGAGGAAATAAGGAGCCAATAGGACATCTCCCATCATCAGTAGTCATCCGTTTCTTGCTGTATTTTCTCAACGGCTATATTTTGTAATCTCTAACGGACCAGTGGTGGATCCGTCAAGTCAATGGTCATTCGTTCCCTGCTATAAGACCCAAACAGTTATATTTTGTACACCTAAAAATACAAGGTCCTTTAGAGCTTTGAAGACACAATAATTTAGCATAAAATTCCTATACTTTATGAGAAGAAATCTTCATGATATTGTGAGAGAAAATTTGTATATGTATTATTTGAGAAAGTTTTGATTGTAATCTCTTAATTTATAAAAGGGAAGTGAGAGGCGTGGTTGTAGCCCGTAGAAACAATTGGTGAGAAGCGTGATTGATGCTCGTGAAATTAATTAGTTGTAAAGGTTTGATCTTCAAGGAATAGTCTCAGAGCATGGACGTAGGTAAGGTGTGCCAAACCATGTAAAAATCATTATATTCGATTCTTCTTCCCTTATCGTCTTTACATTATTGCACGATTATTTAATCTATTTTATATATTTTGCTTGCATTGATTCATTATAATTATTTTTGGAGATGATTCATTCTTAAAACTCAAATCACAAAACATACACCCTCTCTAAGGGTGCCATGCCGATCCAACAATTGATATTAAAGGTTGAAGCTCAAATTAGTAAAACTTCACCATCTTGTGCGATGCCATATTTGTGTGAAAATTTTTATGAACAAGGACAACCTATTTCTATACCTCCTCTACTTGATGGAAGTGATTTTAATTATTGGAAGGCTAGAATGAGAATATATTTACAATTTTTTGTTTATGAATTATGGGAAATAGTTGAAAATGGTCCATATGTTCCAAAATCATTTGATTTGATGAAGAATAATAAATCAAACTTTCTTTAAATTCTCAAGCTATGAACATATTATATTGTGCATTAGATAGAAATTAATTTAATAGAATTTCCATGTGTAATTATATAAAAGAAATTTGGCATATGCTTGAAGTAACACATGAGGGAACAAAAGAAGTAAAAGACTCTAAAGTTAGCATGATGATGCATAGTCATACATAGAATGTGTAAGTGAAATGTTTTCTCGATTTATGAATATTATAAATACTCTAAAACCGTTTGTGAAAACTTACTCGAATGATGAGCTTGTTAGAAAAATCTTGAGAAGTCTACAAAAAATTGGGAAAGTAAAGTAACTGCGATCCAAGAAGCTAAATATCTTAACATGCTCTAACTTGAAGAACTCATGAGAACATTGTTAATGTACGAGATGAGATGCAAAGAAAGAGAAGAGTGTGCAACGATAAAAGAGAGCACGACATTTAAATCCAATGAAATCACTGCAAGTGAAGAAGAGAAAGATGATGATGAAGACCTAGTTCAATTTCATGAAGCAATTCAAAAAATTGTTAAAGAAGAGACAATGTACCTCGAAGAATAAAACTCAAGAAAATGATAGCTACATCAAAAAATACCAAAAGATTGGGGTAAAAAATTCTTTTTTACCCCAATCTTCCTTTACAAACTTCAAAAAGTTTTAAAATTTTGATTTTCACCCTAATCTTCCTTGGGAAGATTCATAAAAAAAATTTTAATTATATTTTCACCCCAAGATTCCTTGAGAAACTTTACCAATTTTTTGACAAATCTCATTTTCACCCAAGTTTCCTTCGAGGAATCCCCAAACTCACCAAACTCGTCCAGCTCTCTCTCTCTCTCTCTTCTTTGCATCTCTCTCTCATCGTCCATCTCTCTTCATCGTCCATCTCTCTTATCATTCTGATTTTGGTATTAGCTTAAATGATGGTTGTAAGTTTATCATTTTGATTCTAGTATTAGCTGATATGATGGTTGTAAGTTTATACATACCTTTTTGTTTTTGCTTAAGATATGAAGGATCTATATATAGCCTTGGTAAGACAATCTATAACTATATTGTTTACATGGTCAAAATGCTTTAATTTGCGTCATTGTTTCAATAGTTAATACTCTTATTCTTATGCATATTTCCAACAAGTTTGCTAAAAAGTTGAGTATATAATGTCTTGTCTCACTATGATGATTAAAGTGAACTCTTGTTACTTCAATTATAGTTGCCTCAAATATTAAAACACTTTTGTATTCAAAATTCAGAGAGCAACAATCATCTTCAATTCTGCTCGGCGTGAAGCGGAAAACATGACTTATGATTGAAGAGACGAAATTCTTATGATTCTTTCTCCATATTATTAAGATTCTTAGTTATATTACCGATAAAAAAAATTCTTAGTTATTGGAAATTCGAGGTGTAATGGAGGAATTGACTGTTCAACATGTAAAAGTATAGCCAAAAAACATTTGATATATAAACATTGAAACTTTTACATATTTCATATTGTCTCGTGCAACTCATAATAGGTTCAGTGAGGAATGGGTCATTCAGCATCTGACGGCTTATAGAGTTTCTGCTTCTTCGTTCGCAAGTCCACATGTGCATGTGTTTGAGGCTTTCTAAGTTAATTTTGTTTCTCTTTTTTCTTTTGTCGGTTGTGATGGAGGTTTTCTCTGTGAATTTTTTGTTGGTTTTATTTTAGTAAGATCGATGGCCCTTGTGTATGTTTTGTGTATCTTTTTTGGTTAATTTAGCTTGTATGTTTTTGAATAATTCTTTTCCTAATCTTAAAACACTCGTGTTTTTTTGTGTGATTTGGTTTGACTGCTTCATGTTTGGATACCAGTATTCGAATTGATTTTGCATGCATTTGAGGTTTTTTCTCAGCATTCAAAAATGGTCCAATCACTTGTATCAATTTAGGAGGTATGTTTTCCTTTCATCATATGCCCCCTATTTTCCTTTGTTTCTCTGTGTTTGTTTTTGGGTGGAGGGGGGGTTCATTTGTTAAGTTTATTCTGAAGTGATTTTTTTCTTATAGTCTTTTTTCTTTGGCGTTTACTCTTTAGTCTCTTTGGAGCTGACAGTTAAGGTAATTAATTCTAATCCAATGGGTTTCTCTTTTTCATGTTGATGCCTAATGAATACAATATCATTAATTACTTATGTGTTGTTGAATCCTGAGTAGAAAAAGAGAGCACTTCTTGTTGTGGCCGAGGATGTTGAGATTGATGCATTTGTGCTAGTTGGTTATATACGAGGATACAACGCGGATGCTTATATTACAACGTGGTGTTTTATAAATTTGTCAAGTGTCCTTTTTATGCCAAATTGAAATTTATTTCACCTATCCTATTGGATGGGAAATGTAGGAGCAATGGTTCTTTTGAGATTGGAAATGCTAGCAAAAATTGCAAGAGCTTTGGGGGAAGAAAAGGTGGCCTAATCCAAATTACAGGTTTGAAATTTTTCAAAAAATTTCAAATGTTGCTTTTGCGAATTGATTTACATAGCTTGCTTTGGCGCGTCCAGATTACAGGTTTGAAATTTTTCAAAAAACTTCAAATGTTGCTTATGCGAATTGATCTACATAGTTTGCTCCAGGGTGTATTCTAGTTTTTTTGCTTTTTCTTTTTTGTTCTATGCCTTGTCCGTAGATGTACTTGTACTTCTCATGAATTTGTGGCTGAATGGATAATCTCATGAATTTGTCTGAATCCCTACATGTGATTGTTCTTATAAATATAAATGCCTGTAACTAATCTAGAACATATATCAACTCTTTTTCATGTTGATGTCTAATGAATACAATATCATTAATTACTTATATGTTGTTGAATCCTAAGTAGAAAATAGGGAACTTCTTGTTGTGGTCGGGGATGTTGAGATTGATGCACTTATCGCTAGGGGGTTTATTTGTTAAGTTTATTATGAAGTGATTTTTTCTTATAGTTTTTTTCTTTGGCGTCTAATCTTTAGTCTCTTTGGAGCTGACAGTTGAGG